>JBBPBX010092031.1:0-13814 GCA_038048925.1 Garcialebias charrua
TTAAAGATGAAATAATAGCAGTAAAAAAATGAGAAAAAAGCTACAATGTTGGCTCAAGCATTTATAAATATACAGGTACATCGTTCAAATAATAGAGTGGAGGAAGGGAAGATAATCTACCATATTTGGAAAAGAGAAGACAATAAATTTAGAAGATAATACAAACCGGATTCCAAAAAGGTTGGGACATTAAACAAATTGTGAATAAAAACTGAATGCAATGATGTGGAAGTGCCAACATCTAATATTTTATTCAGAATAGAACACAAATCACAGATCAAAAGTTTAAACTGAGAGAATGTATCATTTTAAGGGAAAATATGTTTCAAAATTTCATGGCGTCAACAAATCCCAAAAAAGTTGGGACAAGTCCATTTTTACCACTGTGTGGCATCCCCCCTTCTTCTTACAACACTCAACAGACGTCTGGGGACAGAGGAGACCAGTTTCTCAAGTTTAGAAATAGGGTTAGGTGTTTTGTATGTGACACAAATGTATTAAATTCCCCTTCTTCATGATCTGGACTTTTCTTTTGTTTTTTTGCCAAAAGTCAAGTGATCGCTTCTTCCTCCGCTGACTCCATGACTGAAATGATGAGGAAATGAATGAATTTGTCACGAGCGAATTAAACTCGGGCTCAACGTGGCTGCGCAAGGCTCTGCAGATTTCATGGTGTTCTGGTGTGCTGGACTAGCGCTCCATGTTTTTATTTTATTTTTTAGAACGTACCCATTTAGCCCCACTGGCAACAATTGTTGCCAAAGTGTATCACTGTCATTTTCCACTCAGTAAAAAAATCTCAAATGTATTAATGCAACATTTTCCACCTATAAACTAGTAGACAACTTAGACAAAGGTTTTGATTTAAAAAAATGTTTCCAAGTGCTTCCTGTTGCATGATATCACATGCTTCCTGGGCCATCCGGCTGAAGACATGGAATATGCAAATCGTCCTGGAAAAAGGTAATTTTCATAACATTTCTTATGGTTTTCCCCCATACATTTTTATAATTATTTAATCTTTCAAGTCTCTACAGTAACACTCTCCACAAAAATTGTACCTAGGATAAATATTTTTTTGTTCATGGGCGTCTTTTTGTAAGTGGCAACAAAAGTTGCCAATGGGCACATAGCTTGTCGCTAACTACAGGAAAACACTGTCTGCAGGATTGCACCTAATTTTCTTATTTCAAATTGTAAAATGATGTGCAATGTCTTATTTTAGTCTTCTAAGGATACTCTTCCTAGCAAAATAAATTATGTAGTCAAGGCCTGTGTGTCTAAGATTTTTATTCGCTTCCATACATCATTCTCTTGCTAGCCAACATCATTTTTTTGCTAGCCTAACATTAGCTTGTGTTTCGCTGAGGTAAAAGATGTTGATGATCTAGCCATATGTAGGAAGCCACACAGATCTGGTGGAAACTGGACTTGGTCAGGGACCAAGTGTGGTTCTTGGCCTGGCAGAGAAAGCTGAAGTTCCACCTGGAGTCAAGTTTTACCATGACAACCTCTTCATAACCCTGTCCCTGGTGGATGAGATGACCCTGAGAGGCTATGGCAGCTGTGGCACGATGCGACAAGCTCAGCTCCACAAGGTTCCTTTCACAGAACCCAAGACCTTCAAGAAGACACCCAGAGGAAATGCTGAATATCTGGTTGAGGCAGAGAAGCTGATTGTAAGGTGGAATGACAACAGCATGGTCACTGTGGTGTCAAACATGGAAAGGGAGTTCATCGAAACTGAGGCAAAGAGATGGAACAAACAAAAACGGACCATGGACAAGGTCAGACAGCCCAAGTGTTTCCAGGAACACACACATGGGAGGAGTGGACCTGCATGACCAGTTTGTCAGCCGCTACAGAGTCAACATACGGTCCAAGAAGTGGTGGTGGCCATGCTTCAGCTGGGCCCTGAACAGTGCCATGGTGAACAGCTGGTGCTATTACAGGTACACAAGGCTGCATGTTATTTAGCAATATCACAATCGTGTTTGTGATGTTTGACATGAGGTGATCGCTAGTGCTCTTCATTTGACAAGAGCAACAGTGATGATATCCAGACCAACATCACAAACTCAAGCATGATATTGCTTTTACAGAACATTCTACATATGGGGCATGACACTGTAGAAAGGAGGATATTGATAATTCATCAATAGCATCATAAATGAACAAAAACATGGCATATTCATTCATCTATCATGCTTGTTTTTTCATTCATTTAGAACCTGGAAAAGTGGGCAGAAAGATCTCCTCTCCTTCCAGAGGCTGGTAGCACAGACCCTCCTCCTGCGCCATGGAACAAAGCCAAGTAGGCAGGGCAGAAGATCTTTAATGGCTGTGGCGATAACTGATGCCACCAGGTTTGATCATTTCAACCACTGGCCCTGCAACACTGGTAGCAGGTACAAGCGATGCAAAAACTGTGGCGGACGCACATCGTTTGTGTGAAAAGTGGGATGTGCCACTACATTTGGAGTGCTTCAAGAAGTACCACACTGAGTAGAACATCCATAAAAGATGATGGAATGTATGGGATGAAATATATACATATATGTGTGTTATTAGAGGTTCTAAGAAAAAAAACTGTTTGTTTTGATTACAAAGTTACAAAATTCGAGTCTACAGACGAATAAATTAGGAATAAAAAAAAAACTGTTCAAATTGTTTGTTGTTTGGAATTTTATACAGGAGGAACCTGAGGCTCCAACTTTTTGTTATTATTTATTCTGACTACATTATTATTTTGTTATTACTATATTATTATTAGTTCTCTATTATGAACAGGTGACAGTTGACCTAGTGACAAGCTGTGTGACTACTGGCAACAATTGTTGCCAGTCATAAAAATGCCATTTTCTTCAAATCAAAATACAGAATGATGAAAATAAATACATAACATGATTCAGAAGGACCCAACTGATAAAATGATATGCCTTTCAACTCTGAAAAAAATTTGGGCATAAATGGGTAAACATATAAACACAGAATATCGCAGCGGCTGCGACAGGACATGCAGTGGAGGCGGAGCTACGGAGGCAGAGCTGAAGTTCAGCCGAGAGCAAGGGGGAGGGACCAGAAATGTGTCTCTGTTCAAAAAATTTCTAAGTTCCAGCGTGTTCCAAAAACTACATATAGCAGCTTTAATGAACCAGTTAATAAACATTAATAAATGCTTCCCATGGGCTCACCACCTGTGGGAGGGGCCAAAGGGGTCGGGTGCAATGTGAGATGGGTGGTGGCCGAGGGCGGGGACCCTGGCGGTCTGATCCTCGGCTACAGAAGCTGGCCATTGGGACATGGAATGTCACCTCTCTGGTGGGGAAGGAGCCTGAGCTAGTGTGTGAGGTTGAGAGGTTCCGGCTAGAAATAGTCGGACTCACCTCAACGCATGGCTCTGGCTCTGGAACCAGTTTCCTTGAGAGGGGTTGGACACTCTTCCACTCTGGAGTTGCCCCTGGTGAGAGGCGCCGAGCAGGAGTGGGCATACTGGTTGCCCCCCATCTTGGTGCCTGTACGTTGGGGTTCACCCCGGTGAACGAGAGGGTAGCCTCCCTTCGCCTACGTGTGGGGGGACGGGCTCTGACTGTTGTTTGTGCCTATGCACCAAACGGCAGCTCAGACTACCCACCCTTTTTGGAGTCCTTGGAGGGGGTATTGGAGAGTGCGCCTCCTGGGGACTCCCTTGTTCTACTGGGGGACTTCAACGCTCACGTGGGCAATGACAGTGAGACCTGGAGGGGTGTGGTTGGGAGGAACGGCCCCCCTGATCTGAACCAGAGTGGTGTTCTGTTATTGGACTTCTGTGCTCGTCATGGATTGTCCATAACGAACACCATGTTTAAGCATAAGGGTGTCCATATGTGCTCTTGGCACCAGGACACCCTAGGTCGCAGTTCGATGATCGACTTTGTTGTCGTCTCATCTGATCTGCGGCCGCATGTCTTGGACACTCGGGTGAAGAGAGGGGCGGAGCTGTCAACTGACCACTACCTGGTGGTGAGTTGGCTCCGATGGTGGGGGAGGATGCCGGTCAGACCTGGCAGACCCAAACGTATTGTGAGGGTCTGCTGGGAACGTCTGGCAGAGTCTCCCGTAAGACGGAGCTTTAACTCCCACCTCCGGGAGAGCTTTGAACACGTTCCGAGGGAGGCGGGGGACATTGAGCCCGAGTGGGCCATGTTCCGCGCCTCTATTGTCGAGGCAGCTTATCAGAGTTGTGGCCGCAAGGTTGTTGGTGCCTGTCGTGGTGGCAACCCTCGAACCCGGTGGTGGACACCGGCAGTGAGGGATGCTGTCAGGCTGAAGAAGGAGTCCTATTGGGCCTTTTTGGCTTGTGGGACCCCGGAAGCAGCTGATAGGTACCGGCAGTCCAAGCGGCATGCGGCTCGGGTGGTTGCTGAGGCAAAAACTCGGGCGTGGGAGGAGTTCGGAGAGGCCATGGAGAATGACTTCCGTACGGCTTCGAGGCGATTCTGGTCCACCATCCGGCGTCTCAGGGGGGGAAAGAGGTACGCGACCAACACCATTTATGGTGGGGGTGGCGTGCTGCTGACCTCAACTCGGGATGTTGTGAGTCGGTGGGCGGAATACTTCGAAGACCTCCTCAATCCTACTGGCACGTCTTCCACTGAGGAAGCGGAGCCTGGGGACTTTGGGTCAGGTTCTCCGATCTCTGGTGCTGAGGTCGCCGAGGTGGTTAAAAAGCTCCGCGGTGGCAAGGCTCCGGGGGTGGATGAGATTCGCCCAGAGTACCTTAGGGCTCTGGATGTTGTAGGGTTGTGTTGGGGTCCGTCGGATAGTCGAACCTCGGATTCAGGAGGAGCAGTGTGGTTTTCGTCCTGGTCGTGGAACACTGGACCAGCTCTACACCCTCAACAGGGTCCTGGAGGGTGCGTGGGAGTTTGCCCAACCAGTTTACATGTGCTTTGTGGACTTGGAGAAGGCATTCGACCGCGTCCCTCGGGGGGTTCTGTGGGGGGTACTCCGGGAGTATGGGGTACCAGGCCCTTTGATAAGGGCTGTTAGGTCCCTGTACGACCGGTGTCAGAGCTTGGTCCGCATTGCCGGCAGTAAGTCAGGCTCGTTTCCGGTGAGAGTTGGACTCCGCCAAGGTTGCCCTTTGTCACCGATTCTGTTCATAACTTTTATGGACAGAATTTCTAGGCGCAGCCAAGGTGTTGAGAGGATCCGTTTTGGTGACCTTAGAATCGCTTCTCTGTTTTTTGCAGATGATGTGGTCCTACTGGCTTCATCAGTTCGTGATTTACAACTTTCACTGGAGCGGTTTGCAGCCGAGTGTGATGCGGCCGGGATGAGGATCAGTTCCTCCAAATCCGAGGCCATGGTCTTGAGCCGGAAAAGGGTAGCATGCCCTCTCCGGGTCGGGGAGGAGGTCCTGCCCCAAGTGGAGGAGTTTAAGTATCTCGGGATCTTGTTCACGAATGAGGGAAAACTGGAGCGTGAGATCGATAGGCGGATAGGTGCAGCGTCCGCAGTGAAGCGGGCGCTGTACCGGTCTGTCGTGGTGAAGAGAGAGCTGAGTCAAAAGGCAAAGCTCTCAATTTACCGATCGATCTACGTTCCCACCCTCATCTATGGTCATGAGCTTTGGGTTATGACCGAAAGAACAAGATCTCGGATACAAGCGGCTGAAATGAGTTTTCTCCGCAGGGTGGCTGGACTCTCCCTTAGAGATAGGGTGAGAAGCTCAGTCATCCGGGAGGGACTCGGAGTAGAGCCGCTGCTTCTCCACATCGAGAGGAGCCAGTTGAGGTGGCTCGGGCATCTGGTTAGGATGCCTCCTGGACGCCTCCCTGGTGAGGTGTTCCGGGCATGTCCCACCGGGAGGAGACCCAGAGGAAGACCCAGGACGCGCTGGAGGGACTATGTTTCTCGGCTGGCCTGGGAACGCCTTGGGATTCCCCCAGAGGAGCTGCTCCAAGTGGCTGGGGAGAGGGAAGTCTGGGCCTCCCTACTTAGGCTGCTACCCCCGCGACCCGACCCCGGATAAGCGGAAGAAGATGGATGGATGGATGGATAATAAAAGTTAAAGCAGAGTGAACATTAATATTAGTTAATGAACCAGTTAATAAACATTAATAAAAGTTAAAGCAGAGTGAACATTAATATTAGTTAATGAACCAGTTAATAAACATTAATAAAAGTTAAAGCAGAGTGAACATTAATATTAGATAATCAGAGTCAGAGTCAGAGTCAGAGAGAATTTATTGTCATTTGCACCGCATGTAGTACATGTGTTGAAAACGAGATTATGTACACAGGGTCCCAGTTACATCCAACAACAAATGCAAGAGAAAAACAATAACATCTAGGATTAACTAAGAGAGACATCACATCAGCTAGTAATACACTAAGCCCTAATGTAGTAGAAAAACATCATTATAAACAGCAGCACGAACATGAGCAGATGGTCACAGATGAACGCAGCAACAAGAAACAGATCAGTATCAGTATGATGTGACATTTTGCAGTGTTTATTCTTATTATTTATTTATTCATGAGTCTGACAGCCTCAGGGTAGAAGCTGTTCCTCAGTCTAGTGGTTCTACATTTGATGCTCCTCAACCTCCGTCCCGAGGGGAGTGGTGCAAAGAGTGAGTGTGCTGGGTGAGTGAGGTCTTTCATGATGCAGGTGGCTCTTTTTCTGCATCTGGAGGTGTAAATGTCTGTGATGGTGGGGAGACTGACTCCCACAGACTTCTGTGCAGCCTTCACCACTCTCTGTAGAGCTTTCCTCTCTGCAACTGTGCAGCCTCCATGCCACACGTTGATGCTGGAGCACAGGACGCTCTCCACTGCACACCTGTAGAACGAGGTGAGGACTGAGCTTCTCAGACCGGCTCGTCTCAGCCGTCTGAGGAAGTAGAGTCTCTGATGACCTTTCTTGATCAGGCTGGTGGTGTTATTGCTCCAGCTGAGGTTATCATTCATGTGTACACCCAGGTATTTGTAGCTGGAGACCACCTCCACCGCAGATCCACCTATATACAGTGGGGTGTGGGTGTGTTTGTTCCTTCTGAAGTTGATGATAATGTTGATAATGAACCAGTTAATAAACAATAACAGTTAAGTAAAGCAGAGTGAACATTAATATTAGTTAATGGACCAGTTAAGAAACATTAATAAAAGTTAAAGCAGAGTGAACATTAATATTAGTTAATGAACCAGTTAATAAACATTAATAAAAGTTAAAGCAGAGTAAACATTCATATTAGATAATGAACCAGTTAACAATAACAGTTAAGTAAAGCAGAGTGAACATTAATATTAGTTAATGAACCAGTTAATAAACATTAATAAAAGTTAAAGCAGAGTAAACATTCATATTAGATAATGAACCAGTTAACAATAACAGTTAAGTAAAGCAGAGTGAACATTAATATTAGTTAATGAACCAGTTAATAAACCATAACAGTTAAAGACCGTGTAAAGTGAATTTCAACATTTTCTTAAATAAACATTATAAATGTGATAATTGTAATGTTGTAAATGAGTAAAAAGTCTCAAAATTGTAGCTCAATTAATTTTGAAGTTATACATGAAACTGTGTATAAAGACATGTGTGTTTCAGGATTTTTTAGGCGTGTTTTAAACGGGACCGCGTTTCGTCACGCGGTCCTCATTAGTATAGCCCTACCCCCTGCTGCTCTAGTGATATAAATTGTTCTTCGCATGGGTGGAGCCGTTCACTCGCGACTCGCAGATAGCATCAGATAGCAATAGCATAGATATTTTGTTCATTGTTAGCTAGCTAATCAATTATGCCTCGTTCCTGCATCTTCCCAGGATGTTTTAATGGTCAGGGCACCTGCTACTGACCGTCTCCCTCCTCAGCCTCCGGACACCGCCGCCGCCTTTCCTGTTTCTTTTCTTTCTTTCTTTTTTTTATTGCTAAGCCTGTGCCCTACAAGTTCACAAGCTCCTTTTTTGCTAAGAAAATGCGACAGGTCCATTGCATACTTAGTTATCAACGTGATTACTCTTTATCTTAATCACCAACACAGCCCCCGCATGCGATGTGTCGGGTCGGACCGGTGCAGCCGCGCGAGTCCGCTCATCTTCTAAACACATAACAGCGGAGTTATGAATTATAGTTGCGTCCTCAACTTTAAAAATAAAACCAGAGTTGTTTGTGCACTAAAAACAGCGTAACTCTTGGAAAAAGGAGCAAACAGAGCAGGTTTACTGATGAACCTGTCTTCCTCCTCCACACAGTTCAGCTCTGAGCGAGAGAGTCCTCCTACTTGCTCTCTGAGCTGCAGAACTGCGCTGAAACCACGCCCACGTGCTGACACGCCCCCACAGTTCCAGACTAAGGGAAAATCATGTTTTTTCATGATTTTTGACACTTAATTTTATAAGGAAAACAATGTTTTTAATCAGTCAGATTTATATGGGTGATTAATAACACATATTTATGCCATGTGATAAACTAAAAACACAAATCTAATTTCACTTTACACGGTCTTTAAGTAAAGCAGTGTGAACATTAAAATTAGATAATGAACCAGTTAATAAACTATAACAGTTAAGTAAAGCAGAGTGAACATTAATATTAGTTAATGAACCAGTTAATTAGATGGTGTAGTGGCAGGGCTTTTGACTTGGGACCTGAAGGACGCGGGTTCGCGTCCCGGCCACTACCCACCTTGGGGTGTCTATGAGTGCACACCTAATTCGCCAGCTCCCCGAGCGCTTTCTGGCTGCTCACTGCACCACCTGGTGGTGGTTGGGTTAAATGCAGAGACGAATTTCGTCTGTGTATGTTTCCCATACACAGATGACAGACAAAGACATTATTATTATTATTATTATTAATAAACACTAGTAACAGTTAATTACAGCAGAGTGAGCATTAATATTAGTTAATGAACCAGTTAATAAACATTAATAAAAGTTAAAGCAGAGTGAACATTAATATTAGATAATGAACCAGTTAATAAACAATAACAGTTAAGTAAAGCAGAGTGAACAATAATATTAGTTAATGAACCAGTTAATAAACATTAATAAAAGTTAAAGCAGAGTGAACATTAATATTAGATAATGAACCAGTTAATAAACAATAACAGTTAAGTAAAGCAGAGTGAACAATAATATTAGTTAATGAACCAGTTAATAAAAAATAATAAAAGTTAAAGCAGAGTGAACATTAATATTAGATAATGAACCAGTTAATAAACAATAACAGTTAAGTAAAGCAGAGTGAACATTAATATTAGTTAATGAACCAGTTAATAAACAATAACAGTTAAGTAAAGCAGAGTGAACAATAATATTAGTTAATGAACCAGTTAATAAACATTAATAAAAGTTAAAGCAGAGTGAACATTAATATTAGTTAATGAACCAGTTAATAAACAATAACAGTTAAGTAAAGCAGAGTGAACAATAATATTAGTTAATGAACCAGTTAATAAAAAATAATAAAAGTTAAAGCAGAGTGAACATTAATATTAGATAATGAACCAGTTAATAAACAATAACAGTTAAGTAAAGCAGAGTGAACATTAATATTAGTTAATGAACCAGTTAATAAACATTAATAAAAGTTAAAGCAGAGTGAACATTAATATTAGTTAATGAACCAGTTAATAAACATTAATAAAAGTTAAAGCAGAGTGAACATTAATATTAGTTAATGAACCAGTTAATAAACAATAACAGTTAAGTAAAGCAGAGTGAACAATAATATTAGTTAATGAACCAGTTAATAAAAATAATAAAAGTTAAAGCAGAGTGAACATTAATATTAGTTAATGAACCAGTTAATAAACATTAATAAAAGTTAAAGCAGAGTGAACATTAATATTAGTTAATGAACCAGTTAATAAACAATAACAGTTAAGTAAAGCAGAGTGAACAATAATATTAGTTAATGAACCAGTTAATAAAAAATAATAAAAGTTAAAGCAGAGTGAACATTAATATTAGATAATGAACCAGTTAATAAACAATAACAGTTAAGTAAAGCAGAGTGAACAATAATATTAGTTAATGAACCAGTTAATAAACAATAACAGTTAAGTAAAGCAGAGTGAACAATAATATTAGTTAATGAACCAGTTAATAAAAAATAATAAAAGTTAAAGCAGAGTGAACATTAATATTAGATAATGAACCAGTTAATAAACAATAACAGTTAAGTAAAGCAGAGTGAACAATAATATTAGTTAATGAACCAGTTAATAAACATTAATAAAAGTTAAAGCAGAGTGAACATTAATATTAGTTAATGAACCAGTTAATAAACAATAACAGTTAAGTAAAGCAGAGTGAACAATAATATTAGTTAATGAACCAGTTAATAAAAAATAATAAAAGTTAAAGCAGAGTGAGCATTAATATTAGTTAATGAACCAGTTAATAAACACTAGTAACAGTTAATTAAGGTAGAGTGCAGCTCTCCAGAGGTTGTGTTGGCTCTGAAAAGAGCCTTTGTTGCACTCAGTGCTGGATGAAGATCACATTTACTTCTTGGACCTGCTGTGCATGAATTTCTGTTCCCCCATGAGAATCTGTTCCCCCAGTGTCGGGAGCGCGCACTGCAACACGAGAGGCGGATCTGATATATCTCTTTTTGTGAAACGAGTCGGGTCCACACACTATCGTGTCACGGTTATAACTCCTTTTAATAGACAGCTCCTGGTGATAAATACATAAATATAAAACCTCCACTAAATAAATAAACCTGGTCTTGTGTGGGGTGTTTTCTCCCGGGGGAACAGAAATTCGCACAGCACCGGAAGTGAGTTTTATCATGCACGCGCTTTGGTTTTCACCTGATTCCAGTCGAGGCAGGACTGTTGGTCACAGAGTGGAGAAGTCGTGTGGGAAACTTCTGTTTTCTGTCGTTGTCACAGCTAAAGCAGGTACTTTGTCTTTTTATTTCCACTTGACAATCACACGTTCAGTAGCTTTACTGATGTTAGCTGATGTTGTTTGGGTGGAAAAGTTATCTGATAATTTTTTTTTCTTTTTACAATTAAATATTATCTGTTAAGAGCAAGTACAGTAGTTCCTTTAACCAACAGTAGTTAGTCTTGCTGACTGACTTAATTGTGATCAGAAGTTATGACAGTTTAAAAAAAACCGAATTTATTTATATGTAACTAAAAAAGCTAAGTCTGGTCCTCTGGACATAAAAAAAAAAGAAAGAAAAAAAATTGTAGAAACGTTTCGTCTTTCATCCAAAAGACTTCCTCAGTCTGAGCTGCTGTATTCAGCTTAGTCTTATAAATAGCACCCTCTCACAGTGGATCAACCAGTTGGCTGATGACAGCCGATGCTGCTCACATGATTTTTTGAATGTCCAGAGGACCTCACCAGACTTAGCTCTTTTAGATTTTTCTACCTGGATTATTGAGCATGCATCAGGTTATTTATATCTAATTTAATACACATCTATAACTTTGAAACAAAACTTGAAACTTTCGGTTAAAAATGTCTACTCGCTTCTCTCTTTAAGCTGCATATGTGTTTATGCATGTATGTTGTATTCTAACTCATGGTAGAATTTATTTATGCAGCACATGAGCCTGCTCATTTACACTTAAAGGTGAAGTCTGCAGTTTCTGTAGAATGCAGAACTTAGAAAAAATTTCAACAGGCAAAGCATTCTGATCCCTCCCCCTCAGAGCCATATATGGCTCTGCTCTCCCATGGTCTGCTGAAATTCAAATTCAAGCTCTGTTTTTATTGGCTGATTCAAATTCAAGCTCTGTTTTTATTGGCTGGTTACAAACTCTGTTTTTATTGGCTGGTTAATGGCGGGTCACTTTTTCTTTTTAGAAATGCCTATTTACCACCTGGAGAAGCAAGGGGACAATATATATATATATTTTTTTTTCAGAGATTACTTCTCTAACATTAGTCTAGTGACAGAGTGAAGAAATATGTTAAAAATATATTGTTAGAAAAGTTACATATAGCAGCTTTAAACACTAAATGACACAGAAATCTTCTGTGTACAAACAAAAGCTCGTGTTTTACAGTATCATTCAGTTATTTGGTAGCAGTTCCTTGCCTTCTCGTGATCTGACTGTGTTTTTGTTGCAACATTCAGAGATGGCCAACATTGAGATCAGAAAGTACAAGGATGAGGATTCTGAGCAGGTGAAAGAGATCTTTGTCTTGGGAACACACGAGCACCTGCCTTCATCCTTCATGCACGTCCTGAAGCAGCCGCTGCCACAGTTCTTGTGCACATTCTGCGCCCTCCTGACAGGCTGCATGTCCCTCCTGCTGCCCATCCTGGCAGTCGCCATCCTCCTGGCTGGAACCTGGCAGATGATCGTCTACCTGCTTAACAAATATGTAGAGCTCTGCCTCAAAAAAGATCTGGGAAACATCATTGAGACCTACCTAACGCAAAAAGACTCGTGTTTTTGGGTGGCGGAAAGTAGTGGACAGGTGGTCGGGACAGTAGCTTGTCTACTTGCTGAAAATGAACCCGGGTGCCTGAAACTGAAACGACTGTCAGTGCGCCACAGTCATCGCAGACGGGGCATCGCCAAGGCTTTATGTCGGACAGTAGCAGACTTTACTCGTGACAGGGGTTACGCTGCTGTCATCCTTCACACCTCTGTGGTGCAGACTGATGCTCAGAAACTGTACAAGCACATGGGTTACAAGAAAATAAGTGAAACTGCTGCTCCCGAGTTCCCTGCTAAAATATTGAACTTCACCCTAATAGGCTACAGACTTGATCTGCAAAGAAATTAAGTGATTGAAAGTGACACAACCCTGACGTGTCAAAGTGATTTATACATTTTCACAACAAGCTGTTTCACGTTTAACAGTCTACACCCAATACTTCAATAATCTGGTCGTTTTTGAAGTGGTGATCATGGGTGTAGCCAGAATTTTATGAGGGGCGGTTCGTTTAAAGGAGAAGTTGACCAAGCTAAAGTCACTTGCCTGAATAGGTCAGTGGAAACAGCGTTGGGTTTCTGTCCCAAACATTATGGGTTCAATTCCCACATGGTACAACGTTTTTTTAATTTTATTCATTCCAGATTAAAAAAACACAAGAAAACTATTTACAAAACAACAAGAAATAAAACAATACATGAAATGAAAGGAAGCAGAAGAAGAAAATAACCTTATCTGCCCCTTATCAAACTATTTTTTTTTCAAACACTCGATTCAAACAACTAATTTTACGTTTGTCTTTTATTGGATTAAAAAAAAGGAGTTAATATGCCTGTTAACACATTCTACTTTTTTATCCAATAAAAGAGTGTTTGAAAAAAAAAATTAGTTTGAGAAGGGGCAGATATAATAAGATTATTTTCTTCTTCTGCTTCCTTTCATTTCATGTATTGTTTTATTTCTTGTTGTTTTGTAAATAGTTTTCTTGTGTTTTTTTAATCTGGAATGAATAAAAAAAAAAAACGTTGTACCATGTGGGAATTGAACCCAAAAGGTTTGGGACGGAAAACCAACGCTGTTTCCACTGACTTATTGAGGCATGTTACTTTAGCTTGGTCAACTTCTCCTTTAAAAGTGGGCAGTTCGTTCGAACCCCCCGAACCCCCCTTGCCTACGCCCCTGGTGATTCATCTGATCATTTCTATTCCGCCATAGAGAATGAAGTAATGGAGAGAAAATAAAAGACAGTCTAAGAATAAGATTAATGTCTGGCAACATGTCCCTTTTTTTTTTAACAACATTCTTGTAGACATATTAAACAACTCTTGCTTGAACGTTTCATAATGATGCACTATATTAGCAACAAACAAAAAAAAGGCATTCTGGGCCTAGCTCATAGAGCTATTGCCTCTTAG
>JBBPBX010092032.1:0-13814 GCA_038048925.1 Garcialebias charrua
ATCAGGCCACGCCCACTACATATTGGACTGCAGTCCTGTCGAGGGATGGATAAATATAGATCTTAGTGAATTTGGTGTAGCTGGGAGCTTATATTAGGAAGTTATTTTAGCTTGATGTTTCATGGAGAATGGCCAGATTTGAGGCTTGGCCACGCCCACATGCTTTGACATAGAAAAATTCTTTTGATAACTTTTGACCTTCAATGCCTCAAGATAGTGCTGACCGAGTTTGACGCCTGGATCTCGAAAGCTCTAGGACGAGTTCGCTCAGATATGACGTAAATGAAATAGACCAAATTGTGACTTTGACCTAAGGCCACGCCCACATGCTTTGACTTAGAAAAATTCTTTTGATAACTTTTGACCTTCAATGCCTCAAGATAGTGCTGACCGAGTTTGACGCCTGGATCTCGAAAGCTCTAGGACGAGTTCGCTCAGATATGACGTAATTGATGTTTCATGGAAAATGGCCAGATTTGAGGCTTGGCCACGCCCACATGCTTTGACATAGAAAAATTCTTTTGATAACTTTTGACCTTCAATGCCTCAAGATAGTGCTGACTGAGTTTGACCCCTGGATCTCGAAAGCTCTAGGACGAGTTCGCTCAGATATGACGTAAATGAAATAGACCAAATTTGACTTTGACCTAAGGCCACGCCCACATGCTTTGACTTAGAAAAATTCTTTTGATAACTTTTGACCTTCAATGCCTCAAGATAGTGCTGACCGAGTTTGACGCCTGGATCTCGAAAGCTCTAGGACGAGTTCGCTCAGATATGACGTAAATGAAATAGACCAAATTGTGACTTTGACCTAAAATGGCCGACTTCCTGTTGGCTTTGGACCATTGCTCCAAGAGACTTTTTTGTAGCTCCTGATGAGATACATATGTGTACCAAGTTTCATTATTCTAGGATAAAGCATGGTGTCAATAGACCTTTAAATGTCAAAGTTATAGCGTTTCGTTTGTTTCGGCGAGTACGCCAAGTTCACCGCTCCACTACGCCCCCTGAACATATACGAAAAGTCAATTTTTTTGATAACTTTTAAAGGCCCATGCCTTAACTGCATTCTGACCAAGTTTGAAGCCGATAGGTCGAACGCCTGAGAAGGAGTTCGTCAAAGTTCGACATGAGTAAAACTGAAAAATGACCAAAATTTGACCTTTGACCCAAAATGGCCGCCTACCTGTGCATTTTAGAGGGTACCCCCAATGTACTTTTTTTCTTGAATTGGGGAGATCTACATATGTTCCGAGTTTCAGATCTCTACGACTTACGGTTTTCCCCAACTCACGTTAGGGGGCGCTGTTGAGCAGTTAGGCCACGCCCACTTGCGATTACACCAGATTCATAAAATTTTCGTTGGGGGACAATTTTGGGTGAAGTTTGGTGAGTTTTTGAATATGTTAAAGGCTCCAAACGGCCGCGCGAAGTGACGGAAGAAGAAGAATAATAATAATTAAAGCTGCAAGCAGCATTGAGGCCCTCGCAGCTTAGCGCCGCTCGGACCTTATTGAGGCGACCGCGCGAGCTCCAGCTCGTCCGCTCGGTCGCCATTTCGAAGTCTCTCGTGTCTACTCCGCACCAGGGGTGCACACGCACAATAAATCTGGTTCAGATTGGATGATGTCTCACTGAGATATAACAGTTTGAATAATCTAGGGGGCGCTCTGGAGTCAAATGTTAGCCCACCATATCAATGTGTCCACAAGGTCTCACTGATGATGCACAATAAATCTGGTTCAGATCGGCTAATGAATCACTGAGATATAACTATATACATGATGTAGGGGGCGCACTTGAGTCAAATGTTAGCCCACCATATCAATGTGTCCACAAGGACTCACTGATGATGCACAATAAATCTGGTTCAGATCGGATGATGTATCACTGAGATATAACTGTAGTAATAATATAGGGGGCGCTATGGAGTAAAAATTTACATACCATTATCAATGTGTATAGAAGTGTTCACTGATGAATCACAATAAATCTCGTGCAGATCGGATAATGTATCACTAAGATATAACTGTAGTAATAATATAGGGGGCGCTATGGAGTAAAAATTTACATACCATTATCAATGTGTGTCGAAGTGTTCACTGATAAAGCACAATAAATCTCGTGCAGATCGGATAATGTATCACTGAGATATAACTGTAGTAATAATATAGGGGGCGCTATGGAGTAAAAATTTACATACCATTATCAATGTGTATAGAAGTGTTCACTGATGAATCACAATAAATCTCGTGCAGATCGGATAATGTATCACTAAGATATAACTGTAGTAATAATATAGGGGGCGCTATGGAGTAAAAATTTACATACCATTATCAATGTGTGTCGAAGTGTTCACTGATAAAGCACAATAAATCTCGTGCAGATCGGATAATGTATCACTAAGATATAACTGTAGTAATAATATAGGGGGCGCTATGGAGTAAAAATTTACATACCATTATCAATGTGTGTCGAAGTGTTCACTGATAAAGCACAATAAATCTCGTGCAGATTGGATAATGTATCACTGAGATATAACTGTAGTAATAATATAGGGGGCGCTATGGAGTAAAAATTTACATACCATTATCAATGTGTATAGAAGTGTTCACTGATGAATCACAATAAATCTCGTGCAGATCGGATAATGTATCACTAAGATATAACTGTAGTAATAATATAGGGGGCGCTATGGAGTAAAAATTTACATACCATTATCAATGTGTGTCGAAGTGTTCACTGATAAAGCACAATAAATCTTGTGCAGATCGGATAATGTATCACTAAGATATAACTGTAGTAATAATACAGGGGGCGCTATGGAGTAAAAATTTACATACCATTATCAATGTGTGTAGAAGTGTTCACTGATGAATCATAGTAAATCTCGTGCAGATTGGATAATGTATCACTAAGATATAACTGTAGTAATAATATAGGGGGCGCTATGGAGTAAAAATTTACATACCATTATCAATGTGTGTCGAAGTGTTCACTGATAAAGCACAATAAATCTCGTGCAGATCGGATAATGTATCACTGAGATATAACTGTAGTAATAATATAGGGGGCGCTATGGAGTAAAAATTTACATACCATTATCAATGTGTGTAGAAGTGTTCACTGATGAATCACAATAAATCTCGTGCAGATCGGATAATGTATCACTAAGATATAACTGTAGTAATAATATAGGGGGCGCTATGGAGTAAAAATTTACATACCATTATCAATGTGTGTCGAAGTGTTCACTGATAAAGCACAATAAATCTCGTGCAGATCGGATAATGTATCACTGAGATATAACTGTAGTAATAATACAGGGGGCGCTATGGAGTAAAAATTTACATACCATTATCAATGTGTGTAGAAGTGTTCACTGATGAATCATAATAAATCTCGTGCAGATCGGATAATGTATCACTAAGATATAACTGTAGTAATAATATAGGGGGCGCTATGGAGTAAAAATTTACATAACATTATCAATGTGTGTCGAAGTGTTCACTGATAAAGCATAATAAATCTCGTGCAGATCGGATAATGTATCACTAAGATATAACTGTAGTAATAATATAGGGGGCGCTATGGAGTAAAAATTTACATAACATTATCAATGTATGTAGAAGTGTTCACTGATGAATCACAATAAATCTGGTTCAGATCGGATGATGTATCACTGAGATATAACCATAGAAATAATGTAGGGGGCGCACTTGAGTCAAATGTTAAACCACAATATCAATGTGTCCACAAGGGCTCACTGATGATGAACAATAAATCTGGTTCAGATCGGATGATGTCTCACTGAGATATAACAGTTTGAATAATCTAGGGGGCGCTCTGGAGTCATATGTTGAACCACAATATCAATGTGTCCACAAGGTCTCACTGATGATGCACAATAAATCTGGTTCAGATCGGATGATGTATCACTGAGATATAACTATAGAAATAATGTAGGGGACGCACTTGAGTCAAATGTTAGCCCACCATATCAATGTGTCCACAAGGGCTCACTGATGATGCACAATAAATCTGGTTCAGATCGGATGATGTATCACTGAGATATAACTATAGAAATAATGTAGGGGGCGCACTTGAGACAAATGTTAGCCCACCATATCAATGTGTCCACAAGGGCTCACTGATGATGCACAATAAATCTGGTTCAGATCGGATGATGTATCACTGAGATACAACAGTTTGAATAATCTAGGGGGCGCTATGGAAGCTATTTGCTAATTAGCATAAACACCTGTTCAAGGGGTGGGTAATGATCGATCATAATGATTTTGGTACTCCTCAGATCAAATCTGTGGAGTTTAGAACCAAACGTATGGTGACGGCGTTACGTCTTACTTCGCCATGTCGCCACGCCCACTTGCTCCACCCAAAACGAACAGTGCTGGAAAGCTTGTTACACCAACATGTCTTCGGTGACTGGATACAATGTCATGCTGATTAGTTAACAGGGATCCGATATGGATCGTTCAACGTAAAACTTTACACTTCCTGTTGTCAGGGGGCGTGGCTTAAGTGATGTCATGATTTGACCATACAGTTTTGCAGGGGACCGGATGTGGGTCAATCACTGAAGGTTTGATGTATTAGACAGTTTTCGTGTAAGAGCTGTAAGCGTTTCGTTTTTCATGGCGAGATGTCCAACTTTGAGGTCTGGCCCCGCCCCTTCAGCATGCATGAAAACGCACAGTTTTGATAACATTTGTTCCCCCGTGCCTTATAAAGAAACTGGCCAAGTTTGAATCAAATCGAGCGAAATCCCTAGGAGGAGTTCGTTGAAATGCAGAGGCTATAAACGGCCAAAAAGGGGTGAAAATTTGGTCATCGTTCCAAAATGGCCGCCTTACCATTTATCGTACAACATTGGTGCCAGAGGGTTTTCTGTGCATCTTGGTGAGTTGGACAAGTGTACCAAATTTCATGATTCTACGTCAAACTAAGGTCAATGCGGAGGGTATTTTGAATATTTCTAGGGGGCGCTCTTGAGCCGTTTCTGTAGCGATTTGCTAATTAGCATAAACACCTGTTCAAGGGGTGGGCAATGATCGATCATACTGATTTTGGTACTCCTCGGATCAAATCTGTGGATTTTAGAACCAAACGTATGGTGATGGCGTTATGTCTTACTTCGCCACGTCGCCACGCCCACATGCTCCACCAAAAACGAACAGTATTGGAATGCTTGTTACACCAACATGTCTTCGGTCACTGGACACAATGCCACGCTGATTAGGTAACAGGGGTCCGATATGGACCGTTCAACGTAAAACTTTACACTTCCTGTTGTCAGGGGGCGTGGCTTAAGTGATGTCATGATTTGACCATACAGTTTTGCGGGGGACCGGATGTGGGTCAATAACTGAAGGTTTGATGTATTAGACTTTTTTCGTGTAAGAGCTGTAAGCGTTTCGTTTTTCATGGCGAGATGTCCAACTTTGACGTCTGGCCCCGCCCCTTCAGCATTCATGAAAACGCACAATTTTGATATCGTTTGTTCCCCCGTGCCTTATGAAGAAACTGGCCAAGTTTGAACCAAATCGAGCGAAATTCATAGGAGGAGTTCGTTCAAATGCGGAGGCTGTAAACGGCCAAAAAGGGGTGAAAATTTGGTCATCGTTCCAAAATGGCCGCCTTACCATTTATCGTACAACATTGGTGCCAGAGGGTTTTCTGTGCATCTTGGTGAGTTAGACAAGTGTACCAAATTTCATGATTCTACGTCAAACTAAGGTCAATGCGGAGGGTATTTTGAAAATTTCTAGGGGGCGCTCTTGAGCCGTTTCTGTAGCGATTTGCTAATTAGCATAAACACCTGTTCAAGGGGTGGGCAATGATCGATCATACTGATTTTGGTACTCCTCGGATCAAATCTGTGGATTTTAGAACCAAACGTATGGTGATGGCGTTATGTCTTACTTCGCCACGTCGCCACGCCCACATGCTCCACCAAAAACGAACAGTATTGGAATGCTTGTTACACCAACATGTCTTCGGTCACTGGACACAATGCCACGCTGATTAGGTAACAGGGGTCCGATATGGACCGTTCAACGTAAAACTTTACACTTCCTGTTGTCAGGGGGCGTGGCTTAAGTGATGTCATGATTTGACCATACAGTTTTGCGGGGGACCGGATGTGGGTCAATAACTGAAGGTTTGATGTATTAGACTTTTTTCGTGTAAGAGCTGTAAGCGTTTCGTTTTTCATGGCGAGATGTCCAACTTTGACGTCTGGCCCCGCCCCTTCAGCATTCATGAAAACGCACAATTTTGATATCGTTTGTTCCCCCGTGCCTTATGAAGAAACTGGCCAAGTTTGAACCAAATCGAGCGAAATTCATAGGAGGAGTTCGTTCAAATGCGGAGGCTGTAAACGGCCAAAAAGGGGTGAAAATTTGGTCATCGTTCCAAAATGGCCGCCTTACCATTTATTGTACAACATTGGTGCCAGAGGGTTTTCTGTGCATCTTGGTGAGTTGGACAAGTGTACCAAATTTCATGATTCTACGTCAAACTAAGGTCAATGCGGAGGGTATTTTGAAAATTTCTAGGGGGCGCTCTTGAGCCGTTTCTGTGGCGATTTTTGCCACGCCCCCAAAATACGTAATTTTTCACCAGTCCTGACGAGTCCGCAAAATTTGGTGAGTTTTCATATATGTTAAGGCCCCCAAAAAGCCACTTCTTTTGGGGGAAGAATAAAAAAAAAAAAAAAATAATAAACACTACAATTACAATAGGTCCTTGCAGCGCTTCGCTGCTTCGGGCCTAATTAAAGCCGCAAGCGGCGTTGAGGCCCTCGCAGCTTAGCGCCGCTCGGACCTTATTGAGGCGACCGCGCGAGCTCCAGCTCGTCCGCTCGGTCGCCATTTCGAAGTCTCTCGTGTCTACTCCGCACCAGGGGTGCACACGCACAATAAATCTGGTTCAGATCGGATGATGTCTCACTGAGATATAACAGTTTGAATAATCTAGGGGGCGCTCTGGAGTCACATGTTAAACCACAATATCAATGTGTCCACAAGGTCTCACTGATGATACACAATAAATCTGGTTCAGATCGGATGATGTCTCACTGAGATATAACAGTTTGAATAATCTAGGGGGCGCTATGGAGTTATATGTTAAACCACAATATCAATGTGTCCACAAGGGCTCACTGATTATTCACAATAAATTTGGTTCAGATCGGATGATGTATCACTGAGATATAACTATAGAAATAATGTAGGGGGCGCACTTGAGTCAAATGTTAGCCCACCATATCAATGTGTCCACAAGGGCTCACTGATGATGCACAATAAATCTCGTGCAGATCGGATAATGTATCACTGAGATATAACTGTAGTAATAATATAGGGGGCGCTATGGAGTAAAAATTTACATACCATTATCAATGTGTGTAGAAGTGTTCACTGATAAAGCACAATAAATCTCGTGCAGATCGGATAATGTATCACTAAGATATAACAGTAGTAATAATACAGGGGGCGCTATGGAGTAAAAATTTACATACCATTATCAATGTGTGTAGAAGTGTTCACTGATGAATCACAATAAATCTCATGCAGATCGGATAATGTATCACTAAGATATAACTGTAGTAATAATACAGGGGGCGCTATGGAGTAAAAATTTACATACCATTATCAATGTGTGTAGAAGTGTTCACTGATGAATCATAATAAATCTCGTGCAGATCGGATAATGTATCACTAAGATATAACTGTAGTAATAATATAGGGGGCGCTATGGAGTAAAAATTTACATAACATTATCAATGTGTGTCGAAGTGTTCACTGATAAAGCATAATAAATATTGTGCAGATCGGATAATGTATCACTAAGATATAACTGTAGTAATAATATAGGGGGCGCTATGGAGTAAAAATTTACATAACATTATCAATGTGTGTAGAAGTGTTCACTGATGAATCACAATAAATCTGGTTCAGATCGGATGATGTATCACTGAGATATAACCATAGAAATAATGTAGGGGGCGCACTTGAGTCAAATGTTAAACCACAATATCAATGTGTCCACAAGGGCTCACTGATGATGAACAATAAATCTGGTTCAGATCGGATGATGTCTCACTGAGATATAACAGTTTGAATAATCTAGGGGGCGCTCTGGAGTCATATGTTGAACCACAATATCAATGTGTCCACAAGGTCTCACTGATGATGCACAATAAATCTGGTTCAGATCGGATGATGTATCACTGAGATATAACTATAGAAGTAATGTAGGGGGCGCACTTGAGTCAAATGTTAGCCCACCATATCAATGTGTCCACAAGGGCTCACTGATGATGCACAATAAATCTGGTTCAGATCGGATGATGTATCACTGAGATATAACAGTTTGAATAATCTAGGGGGCGCTCTGGAGTCATATGTTAGCCCACCATATCAATGTGTCCACAAGGGCTCACTGATGATGCACAATAAATCTGGTTCAGATCGGATGATGTATCACTGAGATATAACTATATAAATAATCTAGGGGGCGCACTTGAGTCAAATGTTAGCCCACCATATCAATGTGTCCACAAGGGCTCACTGATGATGCACAATAAATCTGGTTCAGATCGGATGATGTATCACTGAGATACAACAGTTTGAATAATCTAGGGGGCGCTATGGAGGCTATTTGCTAATTAGCATAAACACCTGTTCAAGGGGTGGGTAATGATCGATCATAATGATTTTGGTACTCCTCAGATCAAATCTGTGGAGTTTAGAACCAAACGTATTGTGACGGCGTTACGTCTTACTTCGCCACGTCACCACGCCCACTTGCTCAACCCAAAACGAACAGTGCTGGAAAGCTTGTTACACCAACATGTCTTCGGTGACTGGATACAATGTCACGCTGATTAGGTAACAGGGATCCCATATGGACCGTTCAACGTAAAACTTTACACTTCCTGTTGTCAGGGGGCGTGGCTTAAGTGATGTCATGATTTGACCATACAGTTTTGCAGGGGACCGGATGTGGGTCAATCACTGAAGGTTTGATGTATTAGACAGTTTTCGTGTAAGAGCTATAAGCGTTTCGTTTTTCATGGCGAGATGTCCAACTTTGAGGTCTGGCCCCGCCCCTTCAGCATGCATGAAAACGCACAGTTTTGATAACATTTGTTCCCCCGTGCCTTATAAAGAAACTGGCCAAGTTTGAATCAAATCGAGCGAAATCCCTAGGAGGAGTTCGTTGAAATGCAGAGGCTGTAAACGGCCAAAAAGGGGTGAAAATTTGGTCATCGTTCCAAAATGGCCGCCTTACCATTTATCGTACAACATTGGTGCCAGAGGGTTTTCTGTGCATCTTGGTGAGTTGGACAAGTGTACCAAATTTCATGATTCTACGTCAAACTAAGGTCAATGCAGAGGGTATTTTGAATATTTCTAGGGGGCGCTCTTGAGCCGTTTCTGTAGCGATTTGCTAATTAGCATAAACACCTGTTCAAGGGGTGGGCAATGATCGATCATACTGATTTTGGTACTCCTCGGATCAAATCTGTGGATTTTAGAACCAAACGTATGGTGATGGCGTTATGTCTTACTTCGCCACGTCGCCACGCCCACATGCTCCACCAAAAACGAACAGTATTGGAATGCTTGTTACACCAACATGTCTTCGGTCACTGGACACAATGCCACGCTGATTAGGTAACAGGGGTCCGATATGGACCGTTCAACGTAAAACTTTACACTTCCTGTTGTCAGGGGGCGTGGCTTAAGTGATGTCATGATTTGACCATACAGTTTTGCGGGGGACCGGATGTGGGTCAATAACTGAAGGTTTGATGTATTAGACTTTTTTCGTGTAAGAGCTGTAAGCGTTTCGTTTTTCATGGCGAGATGTCCAACTTTGACGTCTGGCCCCGCCCCTTCAGCATTCATGAAAACGCACAATTTTGATATTGTTTGTTCCCCCGTGCCTTATGAAGAAACTGGCCAAGTTTGAACCAAATCGAGCGAAATTCATAGGAGGAGTTCGTTCAAATGCGGAGGCTGTAAACGGCCAAAAAGGGGTGAAAATTTGGTCATCGTTCCAAAATGGCCGCCTTACCATTTATCGTACAGCATTGGTGCAAGAGGGTTTTCTGTGCATCTTGGTGAGTTGGACAAGTGTACCAAATTTCATGATTCTACGTCAAACTAAGGTCAATGCGGAGGGTATTTTGAAAATTTCTAGGGGGCGCTCTTGAGCCGTTTCTGTGGCGATTTTTGCCACGCCCCCAAAATACGTAATTTTTCACCAGTCCTGACGAGTCCGCCAAATTTGGTGAGTTTTCGTATATGATAAAGCCTCCAAAAGGCCACTTCTTTGGGGGGAAGAAAAAAAAAAAAAATAATAATAATTAAAGCTGCAAGCAGCATTGAGGCCCGAAGCAGCTTAGCACTGCTCGGACCTTATTGAGGCGACCACGCGAGCTCCAGCTCGTCCGCTCGGTCGCCATTTCGAAGTCTCTCGTGTCTACTCCGCACCAGGGGTGCACACGCACAATAAATCTGGTTCAGATCGGATGATGTCTCACTGAGATATAACAGTTTGAATAATCTAGGGGGCGCTCTGGAGTCACATGTTAAACCACAATATCAATGTGTCCACAAGGGCTCACTGATGATGCACAATAAATCTGGTTCAGATCGGATGATGTATCACTGAGATATAACAGTTTGAATAATCTAGGGGGCGCTCTGGAGTCATATGTTAGCCCACCATATCAATGTGTCCACAAGGGCTCACTGATGATGCACAATAAATCTGGTTCAGATCGGATGATGTATCACTGAGATATAACTATATAAATAATGTAGGGGGCGCACTTGAGTCAAATGTTAGCCCACCATATCAATGTGTCCACAAGGGCTCACTGATGATGCACAATAAATCTGGTTCAGATCGGATGATGTATCACTGAGATATAACTATAGAAATAATGTAGGGGGCGCACTTGAGTCAAATGTTAGCCCACAATATCAATGTGTCCACAAGGGCTCACTGATGATACACAATAAATCTGGTTCAGATCGGATGATGTATCACTGAGATATAACTGTAGTAATAATATAGGGGGCGCTATGGAGTAAAAATTTACATAACATTATCAATGTGTGTCGAAGTGTTCACTGATAAAGCACAATAAATCTCGTGCAGATCGGATAATGTATCACTAAGATATAACTGTAGTAATAATATAGGGGGCGCTATGGAGTAAACATTTACATACCATTATCAATGTGTGTCGAAGTGTTCACTGATAAAGCACAATAAATCTCATGCAGATCGGATAATGTATCACTAAGATATAACTGTAGTAATAATACAGGGGGCGCTATGGAGTAAAAATGTACATACCATCATCAATGTGTGTAGAAGTGTTCAGTGATGAATCACAATAAATCTCGTGCAGATCGGATAATGTATCACTAAGATATAACTGTAGTAATAATATAGGGGGCGCTATGGAGTAAAAATTTACATACCATTATCAATGTGTGTCGAAGTGTTCACTGATAAAGCACAATAAATCTCGTGCAGATCGGATAATGTATCACTGAGATATAACTGTAGTAATAATATAGGGGGCGCTATGGAGTAAAAATTTACATACCATTATCAATGTGTGTAGAAGTGTTCACTGATGAATCACAATAAATCTCGTGCAGATCGGATAATGTATCACTAAGATATAACTGTAGTAATAATATAGGGGGCGCTATGGAGTAAAAATTTACATACCATTATCAATGTGTGTCGAAGTGTTCACTGATAAAGCACAATAAATCTTGTGCAGATCGGATGATGTATCACTAAGATATAACTGTAGTAATAATATAGGGGGCGCTATGGAGTAAAAATTTACATACCATTATCAATGTGTGTCGAAGTGTTCACTGATAAAGCACAATAAATCTCGTGCAAATTGGATAATGTATCACTGAGATATAACTGTAGTAATAATATAGGGGGCGCTATGGAGTAAAAATTTACATACCATTATCAATGTGTATAGAAGTGTTCACTGATGAAACATATTAAATCTCATGCAGATCGGATAATGTATCACTAAGATATAACTGTAATAATAATATAGGGGGCGCTATGGAGTAAAAATTTACATAACATTATCAATGTGTGTCGAAGTGTTCACTGATAAAGCATAATAAATCTCGTGCAGATCGGATAATGTATCACTAAGATATAACTGTAGTAATAATACAGGGGGCGCTATGGAGTAAAAATTTACATACCATTATCAATGTGTGTAGAAGTGTTCACTGATGAATCATAATAAATCTCGTGCAGATCGGATAATGTATCACTAAGATATAACTGTAGTAATAATATAGGGGGCGCTATGGAGTAAAAATTTACATAACATTATCAATGTGTGTCGAAGTGTTCACTGATAAAGCATAATAAATCTTGTGCAGATCGGATGATGTATCACTGAGATATAACTATAGAAATAATGTAGGGGGCGCACTTGAGTCAAATGTTAGCCCACCATATCAATGTGTCCACAAGGGCTCACTGATGATGCACAATAAATCTGGTTCAGATCGGATGATGTATCACTGAGATACAACAGTTTGAATAATCTAGGGGGCGCTATGGAGGCTATTTGCTAATTAGCATAAACACCTGTTCAAGGGGTGGGTAATGATCGATCATAATGATTTTGGTACTCCTCAGATCAAATCTGTGGAGTTTAGAACCAAACGTATGGTGACGGCGTTACGTCTTACTTCGCCACGTCACCACGCCCACTTGCTCCACCCAAAACGAACAGTGCTGGAAAGCTTGTTACACCAACATGTCTTCGGTGACTGGATACAATGTCACGCTGATTAGGTAACAGGGATCCGATATGGACCGTTCAACGTAAAACTTTACACTTCCTGTTGTCAGGGGGCGTGGCTTAAGTGATGTCATGATTTGACCATACAGTTTTGCAGGGGACCGGATGTGGGTCAATCACTGAAGGTTTGATGTATTAGACAGTTTTCGTGTAAGAGCTGTAAGCGTTTCGTTTTTCATGGCGAGATGTCCAACTTTGAGGTCTGGCCCCGCCCCTTCAGCATGCATGAAAACGCACAGTTTTGATAACATTTGTTCCCCCGTGCCTTATAAAGAAACTGGCCAAGTTTGAATCAAATCGAGCGAAATCCCTAGGAGGAGTTCGTTGAAATGCAGAGGTTGTAAACGGCCAAAAATGTGTGAAAATTTGGTCATCGTTCCAAAATGGCCGCCTTACCATTTATCGTACAACATTGGTGCCAGAGGGTTTTCTGTGCATCTTGGGGAGTTGGACAAGTGTACCAAATTTCATGATTCTACGTCAAACTAAGGTCAATGCAGAGGGTATTTTGAATATTTCTAGGGGGCGCTCTTGAGCCGTTTCTGTAGCGATTTGCAAATTAGCATAAACACCTGTTCAAGGGGTGGGCAATGATCGATCATACTGATTTTGGTACTCCTCGGATCAAATCTGTGGATTTTAGAACCAAACGTAAGGTGATGGCGTTATGTCTTACTTCGCCACGTCGCCACGCCCACATGCTCCACCAAAAACGAACAGTATTGGAATGCTTGTTACACCAACATGTCTTCGGTCACTGGACACAATGCCACGCTGATTAGGTAACAGGGGTCCGATATGGACCGTTCAACGTAAAACTTTACACTTCCTGTTGTCAGGGGGCGTGGCTTAAGTGATGTCATGATTTGACCATACAGTTTTGCGGGGGACCGGATGTGGGTCAATA
>JBBPBX010092034.1:0-13813 GCA_038048925.1 Garcialebias charrua
AGTAAAGGGAGAGTTCAGATCTTTTAAAGTATAGACCTGTGTAAATTAAACTTGACCACTTTACCATTACAAAAACATTTAGCTGAAATATGATATTTTTGCTAGAAATACCCCAGACTGCACAGAAATAGAATTCTACACAAATAGAAATGGGAGGAAATTGAAATGTAAAGATTCATTAAATAGTTATATAAACTGCAAAAAAAAAAACTTTTTTTTTGCAGCTGGTGTTGTTTTAAGAGGGCGGCAATTTATCCCGGCTCTGTTGAAACTAATTGAGGGCTCATCGATCCTGTCAGAATTACCATACCATTTTATTTATAAAGCACTTTAAACAGGAACAAGTCCACCAAAGTGCTGGACAAACAAACACGCAACAGGCAACACATACAATGAAGTACAACACGAAAAACATAAAAACATTGCAGATCATAAATCAAACGATCCAGTACACATCAGCTGGCATTGAAAGCGATGGAGTAGTAGTGAGTTTTTAACCGGGATTTGAAAACCGAGAGGGAGGGGGCCTGTTTGATGAGCAGCGGTAACTCGTTCCAGAGTCTTGGGCCTGCTACAGAGAACGCTCTGTCACCCCTGCGCTTAAGGCGAGTTTCTGGAACTATTAAGAGTACCTGATCCTCTGACCTCAAAGCACGTGGAGGAACATATGGGTGTATCAGATCCGAGAGATAGGCGGGGGCGAGACTGTTCAGCGATTTGTAGACATACATGAGAATTTTGAATTGGATTCGAAGATGAACCGGTAGCCAGTGAAGGGAGGCCAAGACTGGTGTAATGTGCTCTCTTTTGCGTGTGCTGGTTAAAAATCGGGCAGCTGCGTTCTGAACCAGTTGTAATCGTGCAATGGTGGCTTGACTGACGCCAAACAGAAGTGAATTGCAGTAATCAAGCCTAGATGTAATGAATGCGTGAATCACTGTCTCCAGGTGCTTTTTGGATAATATGGGCTTCAGCTTAGACAGACGCCTCAGCTGGAAAAAACAGGATTTGACAATCATGTTTACATGACTGTTGAACTACATTTCTCTAATCTGCAGCTATTTAAAACACTATCTACAACAGGTAAGACATTTATAGTCAGTAATCTTTCCACAAAAGACCTTAGCTGTTGTTTAACAACAGCCTCAGCATTAATCGCTAAATAATATGACCATGCCAGACTAAGACAGAATATGAAAAACGTCATTATGCTTGCCACCACTAAAAAGCGTCCAAAGAGCTGAAGAGGCAACATTCATACGATCATTTGTCAACTTGTTCTGGACTCCTCGGGAGCTTTTTATTGCTCCATGAGAACATCAAGTGGGCTGCACCGGGTCAGCATCAATGCTGCAAGCTTTAGAATAAAAATGACAAGCAACCTGGGATCAATAAAATGGGGCAGGATATGAAAAGGGATTCCAGATCAAAGACAACTGCCCTTGGAAATTGCATTATGGAAATCCAAGATGAGATAGTGTCACTCAAAGAGTAATTCCATGCATTTCCACAATGCACAACAAAACTTTCAAAGCACATCTCTCGGCTCTTTGAGAAGCAACTGTAATTCCTCATATAGGATGATAAAATAGACAAAGTTAGCCACATGAGTTTATATTTCACATATGATGAAAAATGTATTTTCATTACAGTTCACTGCTCGATACAAATGTGTTTAAAAGCCTTTTTGCCATTTGGGAATGTAGCTAAGATTGATACTGGCACCAAACTGTGCAATTTTGTCCTTTCTTCTCTTTTTGACTTTGTCCTGTGAGGACAGGGAATCATTCTTACTATGTGAGTCATAACAGCCCACGCACACAGCATACAGTACATCTGATGCACCGAACAGCATTATTATCCAAGTCACTGCAACACTAATACCAGCTCTCTCCCTCGATGCCATTTTCTGTCTTTCAAACGTATACAGAGAAAATGTCAGTCTTTCTAAGCTCGGCATACTAAGAGACCCTAATGGCATTAGCACAGCAAGGCGGAGGTACTCTACCATTCATGCTAACCATGTTTGCCTCTTTCCATCACGCTACACAACAAAGGAGCTCATTTCATCAATAAGGAAGGTCCTGAACTCTTCAACTTTGCATTATGGCTGCACTGACACGGCAGCAGGAAGCGGCTCGACTGTGAAGGATTCCAAGCACATTTCACACAAAGCAGAGTGTCCATCCTAAATATGAAAAGTGAATAATGTAAAGAAGTGATGAAGGACCTTTGTGTAAAAAAATGGGTTCCTGCTCAGTAGGGGAGAAGGAGATGACAGAAAGAAAGAAACAAAAGCAAAGAAGAGATGAGATGATGAAAGAAAAAGACAATAAACGACTTTTTGACAACGGGGGAAGGACAGGAAGATGTCCTCTAATAAATTAACATTAATGTGATGGGGTTTGTTGTGTTTATTTGCTTTATACATATAAAAAGCTAGTTTTACCGGTCTTAATTTTTATTTAAGAATGCATTTTAAGCTCTAAACTTACATTTGAATAAATGAAACAGTTTTACCCTTGATAAACTTTAAAAGGTTAGCAAATGGATTATTGTTTCTTAGTAGTTTTGTACAATAAACCTGGGACCATCCAGAAAATGTACTTAAAGGTTGAAAGTTTTCTAGGCAGGCAGTGTGCGAGCTGACATTTGATTAACCTTGATTCTGATAATTATAACCTGTTTGTTTCATTACTTCAAAAATTTCCATCGTAAACAATTTGTTTTGTTTTTAACCTATCCATTTTTCTACATAAATAAACTCCAATCATGCCTAAAAGTCAATTCTAGGGTGCTAATAATGTAACTTTTTTTTTTTTTACTATTACAGTACAGTATCAGGTTGTAAAATGAGGTAACGTTAACCTTGTAACAATTTAACATGATATATTACACCGTCATCCATTTAGTTATAGATAAGTCAAAAATCAGAAGCTATGAGTAAACACAAACCCGTGATTTCATAGTTTATAGCAGGGGTGCCTAAAGTGGGGCCAGCGCAAGCATTGGCCCGCCACGCTGTCCTCATTACTATATTAAAATTCATTTTGAAGAATCAATGTTCTCACACTCATTGATTCCACCCATTGACTTTATTGTTAGTCGGCCTGACTACCATAATTTAACTACACGGATTACACATTAGAGTAGATAATGTACAGGTATGTAGTTTTTTAATAATTGTAAAAATTTATATTTTTACATTTTATTTTGACAGACTTTCTACCATCCCTCGGCAGCTTCCTGCCACTGAATAATATTTTCCTTTGACAGAACACACTTATAAATCACACAAAGTGTTTAAAAGTAAATGATGAATATGAACTGATTTCAGTGGTGATTTTAGCCTCTTTAAATGTAAACTCACTCAGCACCCCTGAAAAGTAAAGAAACCATCATTAGGGTTGTGTAAGGAAACAGTTCTCAAACCTTAGAGTCACCAAAATATTGAATAAATATGGAATAAATGACAACAGTCTCAAATGGGTCAATAAAATCTATGATTCTCTCTTCTTTTTTTTTTTTTTCACGAGTCCCGCCATCTGTCAATCAGTCTAGTAGGCATGTCAGCAACTGACCAATCAGCAACCTTGACTTGTCCTGAAGTGAACACCTCTTACCTGCAGAGCTGCAGCGGTGTTACATTACGAATGCTTTGCAGTCAGAGATTTCAATAATAGCAGAGTTTACAACTTTTGTTTCATGTTAATCTACTGTAATAAACCCTTGTAAAATACACCAGAATGCAGGAAATGGCATCTACTTTAGTCAAACTTCTCTGTGAGAGGACCCCCCGACCCCCATCACCAGTCTGTTCTGTAATGTTATTTATACTGAATGGAAAGCTAAATAACCATAATAAATAAACGGACTTTACTTAAACAAGTACAGGAGGTAGTCCCCGACTTACGAACGAGTTCCGTTCCTGCGCGCTGTCGTATGTCGAATTTTGACGCAAGTCGGAATCCTAACACAGTACCTTACATAATTATCAAAAAACACATACAGTACATTTGGAGCCATAATGAAAGGAAAAAAGAGTTAATTTCTTACTGGGAGCTGGTGAATTCTTCCTCCGTCTGTTAGCATGTTAGCTCGTGCACCTCCGAGCTCTGCAGCTTCCTGCAGCTTCACGCGGCCCACAGCGTTTACAGCAAGGTTTGTTAGCATGTTAGCTCATTGGTCAGCTGTAGCCTCTCTGCCTCGTAAACCTCAGCTCCAAACAATAAGGTCTCCTGTACTTTTCCACGTGTGGTCCAGAGTTTTACAGTAAGGTCTGTTAGCATATTAGCCCCTCCTAACCTCCTCTGCTCCGGTCTGCCTGTCCAAACAGTAAGTTTCCACTGAGTGCGTCAAGCTACTCTCCCCCCTCCCTCCTGTAAGTTTCCACTGAGTTTCGGTACCATATTTTTTGGTGTAAAAGCACATAAACCGCGTAACTCGAACAATGCTTTTCAATGGGAGGGCGTTCGTAACCGCGAAATGTCATAAGTCTCGGACAACATATGCATTTCTTGTATTATTGCATTTGGCCCGCAGCCCTCTGATAGATTTTAAATGTGGCCTTCTCAGGGGAAAAGTTTGGGTACCCCTGGTTTATAGAAACACCTTTAGTGGTAGTACTATGAAATAATGTTTCAAACTTGATATTTTTAAATGATCCCATATGCTAAAAAAATAAAACTGTCTCTAAAAGTCCAAAGTTCAAGCTCAGTAATCCATGTAAAAATCCAACAATGTTCAGTCAGGTCTCTAAAAATGTTTTGATGACAACCCTGTCTTATAATTATACCACAAGTCATTCTATATTTCAGTAATTGTTGCTATATACCGTATATTTATCAGCTGCTTTTGCACTGTATTGGAGTCTTACCTGGGTCTGGCCTCCATCTCGCTGGTCTCCTGTTTGATGTAGCTCAGCATGCGGCAAAAAGCCCAGCCCCGCCAGATACTGCTGTAAGTTTGTGCTCAGCTCAGCCTGCGCGGGCTTTGGTTTTCTGTTTTTAGAGCTGCCGTACGTCGCCAGGCGGCTCGGAGGTGAGTTCTGCTGGCGGAGGGGGATACTTCTCAGTTTGGAGAGCTCTCTGGAGATGACCTGCTGAGTAATGTCGTCCTGCCAGGTCAAACCTGGGAAAATAAAAATAAAAACAAGAGGTCATGAATGAAGTTACAATTTAAAAATAAAAATTGTAAACAGAAATGGGAAAGAGTTTGTTGAGAAAAGGATGGGCGTGTCCTAAAATGATGTTCAGGTGTTGGCAAAACTTACCCGCTTCGAACGTTATCAACCATTAAATGGCCATTATTAGTTATTATCATCCCCATACGTAGCGCTCAGACTGCCCCTCCTGTACCTCCTACTAGGTTTAAAGGTACCTTGTTAGCATTGGTAGCGATGACAACAAGCTCAGTTTTTAGCTACCGTATGTCTTAAAAGTTCATAAAGGGTCTGGCGTTAGGTTTAGGGTCTTGGTTAGGTTTAGGCACAAGGGTAAGGGGGTTAAGTTTAGGGTTGGTCCTCTGAGTTGCTCCCAGTAGGACTGGAAAGCGCCTTGCATGGCAGTCTGCCGCTACCGGTGTATGAATGTGTGTATGAATGGGTGTATGAATGGGTGGATGGTTGGTATTGTAAAGTGTTTTGGGGCCCCTCATAGGGGGCTGGAAAGCAAAGCGCTATAAATAAGCTTCATTTACCATTTGGGTCAGGTGTAAGGTTAGATTTACGAAAAGGGTTACATTTGAAAAAAGAAAAAAAATGGACACTTCCTGGTTTACGGAAACACGCTGCCTAGTGCCCACAGCGATAATAACGAAAATAACGTTCCTTTGAACCTGCTAGGAGGTAGGTTGAACAGTTTCACCGCTACATATGGGGATGATAACAACTTATAACGGCATGCTGGTGAAGATTCTCAGTCATCCAGGACACGATCAAATCAAAAAGGTGTTCAATGCAGAAACAACTGGACTTTATTTGTGACAGAATACGTTTCACTTCTCATCCAAGTAGCTTTCTCAATTCTTTTGAATTGAGAATTGAGAAAGCTACTCGAATGAGAAGCGAAACGTCTTCTGTTACAAATAAAGTCCATTTGTTTCTATATTGAACGCCTTTTTGAACTAATAACGGCCATTTAATGGACTGATAACATCCGAAGCCGCTTGTATATACTGTAATCTGTTGTCTGTTTTGTCACACCCATTTTTATTAACAACTGTGGCACTACTGTACAGAATCCCACGTCAACATAAACATGTACACTCACACACAGACAGCACAGACAGTCGACTAGCCTAGAGAGAATGCCATACTGTGGCCTGATGTCATGCCAGTGTCTCAGCTAATTGCCAACACATGGTTAGGATGTAGAACTCCTGGGCAGAGGCAAAGCACAGTGGTTCCAAGACCAGATGGAGCTACCCAAGCAAAAAAGAAACTAAAATCATGGCTCCTTTCCCAACAAGCCAACAGGCACAGAATTCCATCAGCAAAGGGACATACCATGGATAATATACTTTCCTACGGAGCCAAGATGCTCACTGATGATACTTCAACTGTGGTGCAGAGGCATTTTTAATGAGAAACAACCAGCCGCATTGTGGTGTATCATCTTACACATGAACAGCACTCACAACGAGGGAAAACACACAGTTAATGATATGGATCTGTTTAATATCAGTAAACTAACAGCTATTGTAGGGATATGAGAAAGCATGGAACTATGAACCCAGCAGAACGTCTCCATTAGCCTGTTTTCTCACCCACACAAGATATTTTCATAGACGTTCATAAAGCCCCAGCTGAGGATCTGAGAGATGCAGAGGAGCTCCTAATGCCTCCAGTCATTCTTTGGCAGCGTTGAGTGGAGCACAAAGCAGCGTATGTTGTCAGTCTTCTGGAACGCAGCTCAGCCATCAATCCACACAACAATGACAGTTAACTACCCGTGGCTTACCCAATGTGGGGCATCCTGGCTATTTGTTACCATGGTGATGATCATTTACGCTATCATCAGCAGCAATGGGGCGGGGTGGAGGATTGGTGGGAACTCAGACCTGTTCCATATGCTACCTGCAGCTTACTGCAGCTGGTTAAATGCTTTCAGAGTAAACGTGTTATTTCACCACAAAGTGGATGAGACTGGCTATGACTGTGACACCTCTATCGCTTTATCTCCTGGGAATGGAGGTGGGATGCGTGTGTGTGTGTGGGGGGAGGCGCTTCTTTTCATACACACTGTGTTTTGTGAGACTGTGATGGGCACACTTGATGGAAAAGGTATGTAGACTCAAATTACAGAGTCAAAATGAGTCGTTTTGGAAAGCAAAATGTCAACAAGAGCGGTGATGTGGCTTTTACAGTGGGCTAGAGGTGGGGGAGGATTCCTCTAGGTCGACCCTTCAGCTTTTTATTCTGTCCCCTGAAGAGTTAAGTCCCGAGAAAGAGCAGGCTTCATCATCGAGTTCTGCCACTTTCTGCCTGCTGATGGTAGCGTCCCTTCTCGGGCAAACGCCTCGGTTAATTAACACCTTGCCATTAGCACAACAGCTTTCAAACAAGCATGATATTTCAGTTGGCCTCCTGTCTGTTTTCTGTGTGACAGAGAGAGGCCGGGGGTAGATGGGGGGTCTCCTACATATTCAAAGCCTATTAGATGATATCCTGTCTGCATGTCTTCTTGTTTCATCTGTTGCTTTTGAAATGCAGAATTTTCCCCTTTCCTTTACTTCTGTCCACCAACTGATTTTAACGCCATTAATTGAAAAGACTGTGAATAATTTAGCAGCAAGTTCTGCCCAATTAGTCAAAATGAAACATGTCACTTCAAGGTTCAACGAACAGTGTATTAGTGAGACAAGCACCAAGATCTATCTGTAAGTGCCACTTGTAACACACAATTCATTTTCTGAGTTTTAAGCTATTTTGAAAAACTTTCAAAATTTATCTTAAAATAAAATGCAAGTATCTGTCTTAAAAAATGCAATTATTGCTAACTATTTAAATCTCATATTTGTTAAAAAAAAATAGGTCAACTACAAGATGTTGAACTTCAAAACAGTCTTTCTAAAAATAAACTGTATGCTCATTGTAATTTCAAAGTGCTTTATTTTTTTTATTTTTTTGGGCAATGTCACAATATAAAATAGAAAATATAGAACAAACATGTTTACCACTGTGTTGCATCATTTGAAATGGAGGAAACCAGCTGCTGGGGTTTGAATAAATAAATAAATAATACCGGTAGATGCATGTAGGCCAGTATAGCACAAGGACAATGGAATACAATTTTGCGTTGACTTGATGAAAAAAGCAGAACTTTTCCTAAAAAGGTTGATGGCAGCATGCATTGCTTGACTTTAATGTTATATCCTTTTTTAAATAAGCAAAACTACCGATATCCTTGTTACCACAGTTTTCTAAAATATTGGAGAAATTATTTAGTAACAGATTAGACCAATTTATTGAAAAACAAAATATTTTTACCAATAGCCAATATGGTTTCAGAGCAAAAAATTCAACATCCATGGCTCTTGTGGATTTTATTGAACAAGTAACAACTGCTGTGGACCAAAAACAGTATTGTGTGAGTGTGTTTGTTGACTTAAAAAAGGCGTTTGATACGGTCGATTATAACATTCTTTTTGAGAAATTGTATAAATATGGTATCAATCAATAAATCAATCAAGCAATTTATTCATTTCAAAATTTAAAAACACAAGAATACTGTTTACAAAAAAACACAATATAAAATCAAAAATACATCAAATGAAAGGAGGCAGAAGAAGAAAAAAATCTTGTCGTATCTGCCCCTTCTTCAACAAAATTAATTCATACAATCAATTCAAACAGCAATCACAAAAAATAAGATTATAAATGATTTCTCACATAATACCATATATAGTAGTTTGTACAAGATCTAATTTATGAATATTTGTTCAAAATTTTTATTTTAATCATTTTCTTAAATATAGGTATTGATTTTGCAATTTTAATATCAGGTTCCAAACCATTCCACAGTCTTATTCCTTGTATTAAATATGGTATCAGAGGATTGACTCTGCAGTGGGTGTGCAGTTACTTAAATAACAGGAAACAATTTGTGCAGATAAATTATATAAGATCGGATTACAGCACCATTACATGTGGAGTTCCTCAAGGATCTGTAATTGGTCCAAAGTTGTTCATCCTGTATGTAAATGATTTGGTTAAGGCGTCTAGTCTCCTTAAATGTGTTCTTTTTGCAGAAGACACAACTTTTTTTTGTTCTGGTATGAATATTGAACAGTTATTGAAATTAATGATGATTGAGTTTAATAAAATTCAAAATTGGTTTAGACTCAACAAAGTATAGTTAAAATTAGATAAGACTAATTATATGAGATTTAGCAATAAAAATAAAAATATTGATGTTTCATTCAAGATTGACAATTCAGAAATCTATAGAGTATATGAGGTAAATTTTTTGGGTGTCATCGTTGATGATAAAGTATCATGGAAGCAACACATAAATTCAGTTAAAATGAAAATATCAAAATCTTGCAATTTTTTATAAAGTCAGGTATCTACTGAATGATAAAGCTTTGTGTTTGTTGTACAATACAATTGTTGTGCCACATTTAATTTATTGTATTAATGTTTGGGGAAAAGCATGTAAATCAATTACAAAGCCCATTTTTATATTGCAGAAGAGAGTTATAAGAATTATCAAGCGTAAACATTATTGTCATCAATCTAATATATTATTTTGTGAATTGAAGTTCCCTGATTTAGTGGATTATAACATCTTGTCATTTATGTATAGAGCGCATCATAATGCATTGCCTTCTAATATCCAAAATAATTATGTGAAAAGATCCAGTAATTATAATCTTAAGGGGAAAGATGTTTTTCTTAAACCGCAATTCAGAACCAGTTTGAAGGGAAGATCTACCCTAATTCAAGGTGTTAGACTGTGGAACGATTTAGATTTAGCTGTTAAGGAAGCTAAATCAATCTCAATATTTAAGAAACTGGTAAAAGTCCATATGCTAAAAATATATATATGAATGTATTTCATGAAAAGTGTTAGATATTTGAAATATCGCTTGAGTTATTTACTTGTTTTGGCAATTTTTTGAATATGTTTATTTGAATGGTTTATTTATAACAAAGGAGCAGATATTATAAGATTTTTTTCTTCATCTGCTGCCTTTCATTTTATATATACTATGTTTTGTAGTTAAAGATATGTTAATTGTTATGTTATGTATTTTAATTTTGTTGTGAAATGAATAAAGACTTCTAAAAAAATGTTGCATTAGCAAACAGCTATTTTGACATATAAAAAATAAAATGAAAGCATTATACAGTATATATATATATTTTTTCATGGCTTTTATTAAAAAACAACTGCTCTTCTATAGACATAAGTAACAGTAAAGGACAAAAACCCTGCACAGTTAGACAGATATTTTGCAAAACTGGCAATTTTTGCTGCACTTGCACATGCAAATAAGGTATTTGGTGTGGGGGAAAATTTTCAGATTTTGAAAGCAGAGATGTTTGAAAACTTTGGTATTTCTGTCTAGCTACAAACCACGACCATTTGTACCCATTTTACGTCAAGTTCAAGGTCAAGGTCAAGCTAACTTTATTGGCATTTCCACCACATGTGATACATGAGGTGGAACAAAATTATGTACATGGTGTCCCAGATACACCCAAAAACAGCAACGCATAAAATATGAAAGAAACATTAAAATAAGGATCTAAAATACACACTAAGATATACACAAACTCCAAACAGTATGCTAAATGATCTAAGATATACGTAAAATACTAATAATGTAAATCAATCCAGCCTAAAAACAGCAGCCTGAGCCTGAGCATATTATTTGTCAACAGACTCACTTTGTTCTGACTTTTTTCCCCATTTATGGTCTGTCCATAACCATGGCATTCTACTCTAAGCTTCTGCCGAGGACAGACGCTCCCCCTCCCACGCCGCTTTGCTTTGCTGCTCTGTCTGTCTGTGAAACTGCTTCTGAGCCTCTCTTGCATATCTTCCGAACAAAAAAACTATGGACATATTTGGTCAGTTGGTCCCTCTACACAATCTGATAACATTTCTTCAAAGAGAAGACAGGCTTTAGGCGAACCGATTTGCCATGTTGGCATGCACACAGCTGGATATCTCATCGACTTCAAGACTTGATGAAGTGTCTATCTCTGCTGTCATCTGTGGACCTAAAGGATGCATATTTAATTGAATTTATGATAACTGGTTCCTGCTTTTTGGATTCAGCTGGTTGCTGGTTTTATCTACAATTAAGGAAGTCGTCAGCAGCAAATTGAGACACGATCACGCTGCTTGCCTTTGTGATGGCTTGGTTCTTCTTGCCTGTGCACCCAGACTCAGTTGCCTTGGGCAGAATGGATCAGATCTCTGGGATTTTTACACAGGTATGTTCCATCGGTGTGTGGCCACATAATTTTGGACATTTTCAGTATCTTTTGGACCAACATAGACTCAAGGTAGATGTCATTATGTTCTGCCTGTACTCAAACCAATTGTGTGTTTATCTGAATCTGGCCTCCCTGGCTGGCCTTCAAGGCCACCTTATCTGAATATGCCTGGAGGACATGTAATCTGACGCTCACCCCCCACCCATCGGGGAACTCCACCGTCAACCAGAGTGAACCAGCTGAATAAACATTCTGTCATCATTTCAGGACTCTTGGATTCTCATTAGCGTTGACCTTGGCCATTCCCCGACATCCTCGAGAATGTTTACGGATCTCATCGGAGGGAGCTGTTGATTATTCCATCCTTATCAGAACTCTTACAGTGACCTCGAGAGCATCTATGAACATTGCTCATCGTTCTCGGTGTCTCCCCCCCTCTGCAGAATGTCTACGTCACTATGTGCTTATTTGTGCGAGGTGTTTTTTAATATTATAAAAAAATTCTCAGGTATGAAGAAAGATTTTAATAGGAATTTTTTCACCTCCATTTCCTAATGTGTCTAATTTCATTACTTTTTGTCTGTCTAAGCAGATCTCACTTGTAAACGAGTCTTCGAGGCTCAATGTGACTTATCTGTCTAAATAAAGGTTGAATGAATGAAAAATGCTCTGAGAGTGAATGAGATCTACCCTGATTTCCTTAAGGCTTTGGTTGTTGTGGGGTTGTCTTGGTTGACATGCTTTTACAATACCGCGTGGACATTGGGGGCAATGCCACTGGATTAGCAGACTGGGGTGATAGTTGGTTCCCTTCTTCAAAAAGGGGGACTGGATGGTGTGCTCCAATTATAAGGGCATCACTATCCTTAGCCTTTCTGGTAAGGTCTATTCAGGGGTACTGGAGAAGTGAGTCCAATCACTGGTCAAACCTCAGATCCAGGAGGAATAATCTGGGTTCCGTCCTGGCCGAGAAACACTGGACCAGCTCTATACCTTCACTAGGGTCATCGAGGGGTCAGGGGAGTTTACCCATCCAGTCTACATGTGTTTTGTAGACTTGGAGAAGGCATTTGACTGTGTTCCTCAGGGTACACTGTGGGCGGTGCTCCATGAGTATGTGACTGGGGGCCTGTTGCCATGAGCTATTTGGTCCCCGGTGCAAGAGTTTGATTCACTTTGCCAGTAGTAAGTCGGACCCCTTCAGGGTGGGAGTTGGACTCTGCCAGGGGTACATGTTGTCACTGATTCTGTTGATAACATTTACTGTATAGACAAAATGTATTGGTGCAGCCAGGGGGCGGAGGGAGTCCAGTTTAGTGGCCTCATGCTTCCGTCTCTGCTGTTTGCTGATGATGTGGTCCTGTTGGCATCATCATGCCATGATCTTCAACTCTCACTGGAGCAGATGAAAATCAGCACCTCCAAATCTGAGACCATGGTCTTCAATCGGAAAAGAGTGGATTGCTGTATTCAGGTTGAGGGTGAGATTCTGCTTCAAGTGGAGGAGTCGAAGTATTGGGGTTTTGTTCACGAGTGAGGGACGAATGGAGCGTGAAGTTGACAGATGGATTGGTGCAGCATCTAAAGTATTACAGACTGTGCTGATCTGTTGTGGTAAAGCGGGAGCTCAGCTGTAAGGCAAAACCATTCTGTTTACTGGTTGGTCTACGTTCCTACCCTAACCTATCGCCACAAACTCTGGACAGTGACCAAAAGAACGACACTGCAGATACAGGTGGTTGAAATGAGTTTCCTCCACAGGGTAGCTGGACACTCCCTTAGAGATAGGGTGAGATGTTCAGTTATCCTGGAGAGACTCAGAGAAGAAATACTGCTCCTCCACATCGAGAGGCGCCAGTTGAAGTGGTATGGGCATCTGGCAAGAATGCTCTCTGGAAGCCACCCTAGGGAAGTGCTTCAGGCATGCCTGAATGGGAGGAGACTACAGGAAAGACGCAGGGCATGCGGGAGAGACCGTTGAATCTTCCCGGAAGAGCTGGAAGAGGTGGATGTGGAAAGAGATGTCTGGGCCTCCCTGCTCAAGCTGCTGTCCCTGCGACCCTTGGAACAAGCGGAAGATGATGGATGGATGGATGGATGGATGGATGGACATTTTTATTTTTGTTATTTTTCTCCATTTATTTTATTAATATTATTATTATTACAAATTGAGAAAAAGATCTATCTGTTTAAAGAAAACTAGAGTGCAGTTGGTACTAAAACAGACCTCACTTCCTTACTTCCTTTTTTGGTCACTGCAGCCTAAAATTTCACACTCCCTGTTAGTTTGTGAGTGTCCTCTGCAGCACTATCCACCCTGGTTGGAAACAAATCAGAATCTGAGAAGAGCCAGCCCTGCTGTCT
>JBBPBX010092036.1:0-13813 GCA_038048925.1 Garcialebias charrua
ATTCAAGTGCTGCGTAGGATGTGTTAGCGGGTACATCCAGAAGGATGACAAGCACCCGTTCTGCGAGTCCTGTCTCGGACCCAACCACGCTCGGCAGGCCATGGTCCAGAACCTCACCTGTCGAGCCTGCATGTTTCTGCCGATGGAGGAAAGGCAGCGCCGGTTCAGCCTCTTCCCTCCGACGGAAGTAGGTCTGCAACCGATGGAGGACTCACTCGGCCTCAGCTTCGAGCAGCTGGCTGACTACGGGTCCTCGGGGGTAGCTAGCGAGCCCGGTCTGTACTCTCCCGAAGGGTCAGACCCGACTTCGCCTTTTCTCCGCATGCCGGAGTCGACTAGCCTCCGCGTCACGCCATCTCCCGTGGGAGGCGCGGGGCCGGCCATACCCTCCACCGTGGGAGCAGTCATGCCCGCCGGAGCGGCCGCCACGAGCTACGCGCCGGGCCCGGCGTCTCCACCCCAAGTGCCCCTCCAGCCTCAGGACGAGACACCAGGCAGCAGCCGAGCGCCATCCCCTGGGGACCCAGGACAAGAGCAGCCCGACACAGACGAGCAGGACGAGCACGTGTCTCTGAACAGCGCTCTGCCCGGACTGATCAGGTGGGCGGCTAGCGCGTGGAACATGGAGGTCCCTGAAGGCACCACGCCACAGTCCTCCTCACGCCTGGCGGGAAGATTTGCCGCCAAGTCGGGGAGCGAGGCGCAGAACATCTGGCCCTGCCTCCCTGAAATCAAAAAGCTGCTGCAGGCACAGACCAGCGAGCCGCTGAAGAACAGAGCTCCGGTCCTGTCTTTCATCCCAGCTACGAAGGTCCAGGGGCTGACAGACCAGATCTTCCCCCCGGTGCCGCCGCTGGAGCCCAGCTTGTCCGGCGTGTTTGGAGTCAAACCAGCAAAACACGTGGGGACAGCTGTTACACCGCCGTCGGCGGCGGACCAGTTTTCCACCAAGATGCAGGACCGCATCCACAAATGCTCCGCGCAGGTGGGGGCGGCCGCAAATAACATTGCTTTTTTGGCGTACGCGGTCGGGCAGGAGCCGACGCACGAGTCAGCAGGAGCGGCTCTGGACACCATCACCAACATGTGCGAGCTCCTGGCCACCTGCTCAGCCAGGATCTCAGCGTGGGCCACGCTGCTGCAGCGACAGGTTTGGTTAAAACTGTCCAACTCCATCCCTGAGGATGTTAAGAAGATGCTGCTGCAGGGGCCGATTTCTGCTCAGGGCCTTTTCGGGGAGCACTATAAGACTGTGTTCGAGCAGCTGCAGTCCTCCTCCGACGCCCTGGAACAGGTCCGTAAACACTCAGCCTCGCCTAGAGTGGACCCTCGTGCTGCAACACCCGGGCCGGCGCGCCCGCGCGAGCAGAACAAGCAGTACCGCAACCAGCAGAGGTTCTCTGCGCCCTATCAAACTTTCGCCACGCCACAGCCTCCAGCCGCGCCAAAGTTTTACCCGTCCCCATACTCCCAGAAACCCGGGAGAGGCAGGGGAAGGGGCAGCTACCAACCTCCATGGGCCGGCCAGCACCAGAGCGGAAAGAAAGACCAGTGGAAGAAGTGACGGTGTGCGGGAGATGTTTTTCACAGTGTGTTGTTTCAAACAAATAAAGTTTCTGTTTCTGAAAACAGTGTTCTTTGTTCAAACACGCTGGTTGCCTCTTCTCCGAGGCTCGTGAACGCATCTCCGAACTCAGGTGACAAAAATCAATCGATTGTTTTCTCACAAGATGTATCACAGAGCCGGTCTGTACGTGCGCTACGTGACCCGCCTGTGAGCCCTCCGCCGCCTCCCCACTCAACGGGGGGAGCGCGCTCACGTGACTGCTTCCAGGCTCAGAGCTCTGAACAGCACGAACGAGTCGGGCACACTTCTGCTTTCTCTAAAAAGGCTAATTTTCATGAGCCTGGTCTGGACAATTCTGTTCCAGCCAGGACTTTGTCGTCTCTCTCGCCATCCGAGCATGCTTCAGGTACAGTTACTGATTCATTCAGCAAACGTCCCTTTCCAGCCGGGTCTCCCTTGGGCCAATGCGGACTCTGTCCGCATGGCGGCGGTAGAGACCAGTCTATCTCGTCTCAGGCGAAGGAACGTTATGGCTGCCCCGCTGTCGAACCACAGTGCAGCTTGGCTCCAGACCTGCTCGCTAAACAGCTGGTTACGAGGTCTGATTCTGAACGGCTACACTCTGCAGTTTGCAGGGATACCGCCCAGTTTCAATGGGGTCGTGGAGACGAAACTCACGTCCCCGGCTCAGGGCGTGTCGCTGCGGTTGGAACTACAGGAACTACTGACCAAGAACGTCATTTCCGGGGTCCCCTTGGGCGAGGAACGCACCGGGTTTTATTCAAAATATTTCCTGGTCCCCAAGAAGTCGGGGGGTCTCAGACCGATTCTGGATTTGTCGGCATTCAACAGATACGTTGTGAAACGTCCATTTCATATGTTGACGATAAAACGTGTGCTCGAGTGTGTGACGTCAGGGGACTGGTTCGTAACAATCGATCTCCGAGACGCTTACTTCCATGTACCGATCGTGAAGAAACACCGGAGATTCCTCAGGTTCGCCTTTCAGGGAACCTGTTACGAGTTCAAGCGCCTCCCCTTCGGGTACGCGCTCGCCCCGAGAACTTTCACGAAGGTCATCGAGGCAGCCCTAAACCCGCTGCGGTCGCAGGGGCTGAGGGTAATCTATTACATCGACGATCTATTGCTCCTGTCTCGGTCGAAGACAGAAGCAGCAGAACAGACGCTGATCTTAGTGAATCATTTGACCCAATTGGGCTTTGCCATAAATTGGGAAAAGAGCTCCACTTCACCAGCACAACAAACAGTTTATTTAGGCGTGAGTCTCTGCTCCGTGAGCATGAGAGCTCGCCTCTCAGATCAGAGGAAGGAGTCGCTGACGTCACTCCTTCAACGTGTCCAGCCCCACAGAACTGTGTCGGCGATCACAATTATGCGGCTGTTAGGAATGATGGCCGCGGCTCACGCTGTTCTAAAACTCGGGTTATTGAACATGCGGAAGTTACAGAGATGGTTTATTCGCCAGAGAATAGACCCTGTACGCCACAAAAGACGCCGAGTCACGATCCCTCCCTCAGTGAGGACGGACCTTGTGTTCTGGGGGAATCCCAGAGCTCTGTCAGAAGGGGTTCCCCTGGGCAAAGTGACGTCACGGAGGGCGGTCTTTACCGATGCGTCTCTTTCCGGTTGGGGGGGCACATGTCAATCTCAGACGGTGGGCGGGACATGGCCACCCGGCACGTCTCTTCACATCAACGTGTTGGAATTATTAACAGTGCACAAAGTTCTGAGGCACTTTGTTCACATGCTTCGACAGCAGGATGTCCTCGTGCACACGGACAACAGAACAGCTGCTGCTTATATAAACCGCGAGGGCGGAGTCCGCTCAGCGCAGCTCCTGAACACAGCCAGAGAGCTGCTCTGCTGGGCACACGTTCACCTCAGATCACTGAGGGCTGTTTACATCCCAGGTGTTCTAAACAGGGGGGCGGACATCATGTCCAGAGGGGGACCTCTGGACAGAGACTGGATGTTACACCCGGACCTGGTGTCTCAAATCTGGACCAGGTTCGGGAGGGCGGAGGTGGACTTGTTGGCGACGCGAGAAAATTCTCAGTGTCCCCTGTTTTTTTCCCTGAGTCCCCTCGACACCCCCCCGCTAGGGGTGGATGCTTTTGCCCACAAACCATGGCCCAAAACATTAATTTATGCGTTTCCCCCAGTCCCTCTGCTATCAGCACTGCTGGAGAGAGTGAGGGAAGAGGGAGTGTCAGTAATTCTGATCGCTCCAGAGCGCGTGAACGCACCATGGTTCCCAGTTCTGCAGCAGCTGACAGGCCGCTCCTGGAAGCTCACCTGGAGAGACGATGCTCTCCTGCAGGCAGGGGGCGCAATAAGGAGTCATCCAGTAATAGGTCAGCATCTGTGGGCTTGGATGCTGAACGACAACGCTTAGAAAACCTTGGGTTTTCTAAAGAGGTCATTGGAACCATTCAGGGTTCACGCGCGCAGTCTACAATCGCTGTTTATGCATCAAAATGGGCTGCTTTTCAGCGCTGGTGCTTAGAAAAACAGCTGGACCCATGTTCATGTCATCTGGGCCACATTTTCTCATATTTACAATTGTTATTGGACAGAAATCTGGCCTTCAGCACCATTAAAACATATGCTGCTGCAATTTCATCATGTCATGAGGGGTTTAATGACAGAACTGTGTTCAATAATCCCCTGATGAAACGTTTTTTAAAGGGTGCTCGCCGTCTCAGGCCGGTCTCTCGTTCCCTGGCCCCTAAATGGGATCTAGTTATTGTGTTAAATGCTTTAACGAAGGATCCTTTTGAGCCTCTGAATGAGGTTTCATTAAAACTCTTATCACTCAAAACAGCTCTATTATTAGCGTTGACATCAGCTAAAAGAGTGAGCGACCTCTCTGGCCTGTCTGTCTCTCCTTCCTTCCTGAAGATTCAAGGAGATGGGAGTTCTGCTGAACTCAGGCCAAATCCTGCATTTGTACCTAAGATTATCACAAGTGCATTCAGGTCCAGGATCATCACGTTGGACGGTTTTTGCCTTCCTCCTCATGCTAACTTTGAGGAAGAGCAGTTGCATTTACTTTGTCCAGTGCGAGCCCTCAGGTGTTATGTGAATCGCACAGCTGCGACACGTAAATCTGACAGGCTCTTTGTGCATTTCAGAGAGTGTTCTCAAGGTCAACCCTTGACCTCTCAACGGTTGTCACACTGGCTGTGTGAGGCTATTTCCCAGGCCTACATTTCATCTGGTCTACAGCCTCCTGACGGTGTTAGAGCTCACTCTACTCGAGGGATGGCGACTTCCACAGCTTTGCTCAGTGGCGTCTCTGTGCAGGATATCTGTTCTGCGGCCTCCTGGTCGTCTGCCACTCCTTTCACCCGTTTTTATTTATATGGTAAATGGAGCTTATTTATATAGCGCTTTCCAGCCCCCTGTGAGGAGCCCCAAAGCGCTTTACAATACCAGCCATCCACCCATTCATTCAGACATTCATACACCGGTAGTGGTAGCCTGCCTTGCAAGGCGCCATCCAGACCTACCGGGAGCAACTCGGGGTTAAGTGTCTTGCCCAGGGACACAATGACACATGGTGGGCGGATGCGGGATTCGAACCTCCAACCTTCCGATCAGTGGTCGACTGCCATTACCACTACACCACGGCCGCCCAATATATAGGACGTTTCCAGCTCCTCCTTGACACATTCGGTTCTCAGGGTTGCTGCAAAATGAATCCTTTATTTTCGTTATCAATAAAATTATTGATAAACTGACACAGTTGTCTCTGTCTTATTGAGGGGTGCTATTTTTTTAATAGCTTTCCTCTCGTCATCAGATGATTGCTCACCTGCTTGCCTCTTGTGGTGTGGCGGTTGCCAGGACTGGTTATGGTTTCAGTCAGACCCAATGGGGCATGGACCATATCATGCTCCGCCCTTTAACCCAAAAGGCGTGGCTTAAAGGGCTACACCCACAGGAAATAGAATCTAGGGTTACAATACGTAACCGTCGTCTTCTATCCTGAGGAAACGTGTGTAAATGGGTTGCGTAAATATGATGAATCCCACCTGTTCTAAACAGTTGCGCGTGCACGCGAGAGGTCATTTACATAATTCCCACCCCTCAAAACACCATATAAGGCCACGTTTCCTGCCTTCTGACAGCAGGAAGTGTCCATTCATTCAAACTCAAGAAGTAAAAGGAGGAACTTCACGCGTTCGGAGATCTGCTCTCAGTCGCGCTGTGGCTACCCCCCACCCCCCGCAAGTGTCGGATGGTCAAATATCTTTAATTTTAGTGTACTGTGTTACATTATAGTTTCACTTATTCAGAAGAGCTGTGGCGCACCGCTACCCCCCACCCCCCCGCAAGTGTCGGATGTGTTTTTGAACAGAAGCATTTTAAAATGTCTCGAAACTACAGTTAACTTCATATTAATATTGTAGTGCATATGTTGTGTGTCCCGTGGGTCGTACAGTATCAGAAATCAAGAATAAATGGTTTGATCTGAAAATGGCTTCAAACAAACGTCTCGCCGCAGCACGGACAGGAGGTGGTCAAGGAATAGTCTGAGATGGTGGACAATAAATGCCACGCTGCAAGACGCGTGCCAACATGTTTTGCAGCACAAATGAGTCATGCGCGCACCTCCTGGTCAGCGCGCAACCACATTCTGCAGGTTATATTTCGAATCAGATATAATAATCTATTGCTCCGATGGTGTTTGGCACAAGATCAGTCTTAATTCGTACTTGTTCTGCGGCGGTGTATGGGAATTTTATGTACCTGGGTGTTAATATGAGGAGGGCTTTGATGACCAAGGGGAGCGCACGACTCACTGAAGCCTGCGCGACACACCAGACAAATTAAACTTAAAATTATAATTCTAATTCAAACAGAATAACCTATTGTCAAGAATAATTATGGTGCGTGATTTTTTTAAACCCAAAATATTTTCTAAATAACGAAATATGAAGTTATTCGTGGAGAAGATCCGTCTGGATGACAGCAGACTGACGCTCCTAAATTATACGACAGGTCCGGACCACTCGTAAATTTTGTTCGTATCTGAAAAAAATCCTAGGATACGAAAACATTGTTGAATGCCACAAATGATCCTAAATCACTCGTACGCACAGTTTAAGAACAAATCTGTGCGTACGAACGGTTCGTGAATGAGGGCCATTGTTTCACAAAATTATTTATGTAGAATATTTTGTTTACCGGCCAAAAGCACGACGTCTTCAGAGCAGATCCGAGCAGAGATGGGGCTGCTGTGAGCTTCTCCGATGAGATAAATCCTTCACGTTTACTTTTTTTGGGATTAAGTGAAACCTGCGCGTTGCCCAAACGTCTACCCGACTGGAACACCCACTGACCCAACACGAAGTAACCATTGCAATTAATTAGAAATGAACAAAAAAAACAACGTGAAAACTACACATCCAGTAGACTGCGCTGTAACTGCTGCTCCGCCTCTACGCATGAGGGTCAACCCGGAAATTCCACAGATGTGACGTCACATGGGAACTATGTATAAAGACAACAGTTCAGCACGCGAGCGAAAAGCCATTTGTTTTTGTTGTGTGACTTCAAACAGTTCTTCTACGGTAGATTTCTTCTTCTACACCCTTTCTTGCAACATATGCACAGGTTTTAGACGGTACTGCCACCTGCTGGTCCGTAAAAGAACAGCACTTTGTCATGGGCCGCCGTGCGTCTACTATAAACACAGCGGCGACACTGTAAACGCATGAAGCTGCACGGCTCAGTACGTGCGCAGTCCGCACGCTCCAGCCAGCGGACCAAAGCGCGAGTATAACTCGGCCTTTCGGCGCCTGGCGAGCAACTGGGGGGCGGGGTTAAGAACTTCACTCAAAATCCCACAATGGGGCAAATAAGGGTGGAGGCAGGTGAGGGTGCTTCACCTTTCCCACCCCTATTTTTGATACAACTGTCCGGGGATTTGAATACAGTAATCATAAGTTCATCTTCTCTAACCTTTGTGCCCCAAACCTCCTGGGACTTAGCAGTCCCTACAAACCTCAGCTAAGTGATGGATGTCATGCACAAAACCAAAACTGCTAAATAGAATTTCTCTACCGGTAATATGTTTTTTCTTTTCCTTCACTGATTAATCGAAAGACTTTCAATGCTCTTGTGTAGTGGCTAAGGCTTTTGACTTGGGACCCGAAGGACGCGGGTTCGCGACCCGGCCACTACACACCTTGGGGTGTCTATGAGTGCACATCTAATTCTCCAGCTCCCCGAGCGCTGACTACGGCTGCTCGCTGCACCACCTGGTGGTGGTTGGGTTAAAGGCAGAAGACCAATTTCGTCTGTCAAGTATGGGAAACATACACAGATGACAAATGTGACAAATTATTATTATTATTACAGGTGGGACCGGGGCCCCCCGGCGTCAGGCATGGGATCTAAAGGGCAAGGTTAGTGATATGGAGGGCAAAATGCGTAACTACCAGGCCAGGATCAAATCTATAAACGAGGAGAATGGAGTGCTCAAAGGCTCGATGGTCCAAACCCAGTCCAGGATGGCTGAACTCGAAAAAAAGGTTGAGACCCAAAAGAGCAAAATCAGGTTCGGGGGAGATACTTTTCAAAATCAATATTATAACAATAATTATTATTTATTTATTTATTATTCCTTCAATGATGATTTTGATTTCTTCACATAGCGAGTATGAAGTGGAGCTTCAGGCTTTGTCAGGTGTCCGAGAAGAGCTTGAGAAGGTGTCAAGTAAGAAGAGCGTCCTTGAAAAGAAGCTCTGTAACTTGGAGGAATCTTTCAAAGCTCTGGAGACTCTGCGGAACAGCCAGGAAGCAGAGCTGCAGGCCATGAAGGTAAAGGGTCTCCCATTGAACACGGGTGTTTTAAATGCTGGTGTTCGTTCATTTGGTGACCATGACCTGTTTAAATTGATTTAGTAACAGATTTTATTCTTTTGTTTTGCTTCAGATTAAATTATCTGTTCAAGAATCAACAGTGGACCGTCTGCAGGCTAACCTCAGAAGCACTGAAGAAGAGGTCTGCTGTCTAAAAGAAACCGTGGCCCAGCAGGAAGATGAACTCCATGCTGGAGAGATGGAGCGCAGACGGCTTCATAACATCATCCAGGAGCTCAAGGTGAGTTACCCTCTGGTTCAACCAGGAAGTACTGGTACCCTAACATCTCAGATACACATCCTTTAGGATTGTCTGTTTGTTGTCATCACTCTTTGTTAAAATCATGTCTCTCTTGTAAATGAGTTCAGCTCAATGGGACTAACCTGTAGAAATAAAGGTTGAATGAATTGAAAAAGATGAGGGGGGTTTAGAGCCACAGGAGCAATTCTCTAGTTCTTACAACCATTTAAGTCACTTCCTATTTATTTTGATGTGTGATGAAGGAACTGGTCCTGTGAAGTTCTTATAACTTGTTTTTAGGGTCTTTTGTTTTAGTCTATTAATCTGAGATCAATCTTTTTCCTCTCCGTGCTTTGATTTATCACATTGTTCGGACGTTTTCACCTGTAAGTCTTTGAAAATCCACCGCTGATGAAATGACCTTTTCTTCCAGGGAAACATCAGGGTGTTTTGCAGAGTCCGCCCTCTCGTGGATGGAGGACCGAGCGGTCACATCCAGCTCGCAGCAAAAGACAACAAGTCGATCGCGCTGGCCAAAACTGAGGAGGTCAGAATCATGTCGGCGAATTGTTTTATTCTCCAGGCCATAACGGCCACTTTTTGTCAAACGTAAAAAAAATAATGTATGAGTTGTGAAGTTGCTAAGTTGTTTCTGTCATTACAAAAGCAGTTTGGTTGTTATTATTGAGAACTTCTCGGAGTGAATTCTGTTTTTTTTCCTGCTCGTCAGTCTCACACCGGAAAAACTACAGACACTCAGAAGAACTATCATTTTAGTTTTGACCGTGTGTTTGGGCACCAGGCCTCGCAGCAGGAGGTAAATATGAACCAACCAAATCAAAGCTTTCTCATCTCTCACAGGAATAGACGTCATCAATATTTTTTTTATTTTTCAGATTTTTGATGAAATCTCCCTCCTGGTTCAGTCAGCCCTGGACGGCTATAACGTTTGTTGTTTCGCTTACGGTCAAACGGGAAGCGGGAAAACCTACACCATGGAGGGGGAAGAGGTTGACGACTGCATGGGAGTCATTCCGAGAGCCGTGCGACAAATTTTCAGAGCTGGAGAAAAACTGAAGTCGCAGGGCTGGGAGGTTGGTAAAAAAACAAACAAAAAAATACTGAAATTTATTTTCAGAAACACTAATTTCACAGAACGTGTAATAACAAACTTGTGTCTGAGATGTGGTGGGAAGAAATTATCTTTACGGTAATTTAACACAGGTTTCCGTTTGAATCTCAGTTCTCCTTCACCGCCAGCTTCGTTGAAATTTACAACGAGACCCTGCGAGACCTTTTGTACTCCGGCAAGTCCAACAAAAGACCCAAGCATGAGATCAGGAAGACCTCAAGCAACGAGGTGACTGTCACCAACCTCACCTACAGGAAGGTGGACATAGAGGATCAGGTACGGCAGGCACATTTCCTGTTGTTCGGCAGCCAAAGTTGAGCCCTGCAAAAGTCATAATTTAAGATGATTAAGAATCAGTCATTTAGCCTGCATGCTCTTTCTCTGGTGTTTATCTGTTTTATTCTTATAAATCATACCTGCAAACTAGTCACCTTTCGGCGAAATTCGCCATTTTCAAAGCAAAATATATCATTTACGTGATTCGTGTAGATCCAATGAGTTTTTGTTTTTTGAGGGGGTGGGGGGGCTGTCAGACCCGTGACAGTTAAGGGCGAGGCATAGCTGCGCGCTGGACCGAGCACGGCGCCACGCTATGTGAGCGCCGTGCGTGCGCCGCTGCACAAGCCTTTTGAACGCTCGCGCGAACGCGCAAAGCTCTTTTTTTACGACCGCGCACGCTTGCGCGGTGTCTCACAATAAACTGCCCTGGTGGCGGACTGTTTTGTATGACACACAAATGAATTAAATTCCTCTTCTTTATCGCTGATCGGGCCTTTTCTTTTGTTTTTTTGCCTAAAGTCAAGTAATCGCTTCATCCTCCGTTCACTCCATGACTGAAATGAATGAATTCATGTCCTACCTGGCAGCGCAATGTTTTAACTATTTCCTGGTGGGCTGTGAGCAGCTGGAATAGCGCTCCCTGTTTTTATTTTTATTTTTTAGAAGTTTATATTAACATATAAAGTTAGAAAGACCGCAGCAGCGGAGCGAACAGCTGCTCGTCTGGAGCAAAGCCAGCGCTTGTATCACTGAGCTGTCAATCATTTCAGTAGGCGTGTCAGCAAGTGACCAATCAGCGACCTCAGTTTGTCCTGCTCTGCGCGCAGCTGATCACATTACAACAAGGATTTGGAGCGAGAACGCGAGCATTTAATGTGAGAAAGAAAGAAGAGCTCTGCCCGTGAACGCGTGCGCACAGAATGCGCGCGTAGAGCAGCGTATATGGAGAACGCTCAGCTTTTAGAATGCATGATTTCACACTGACTGGATTTCAAGACACAGTAAGGCATCTGTCGACAATAAAACATCTTTGTTGGAGCGCGTCATTTGGCCAATCACAGTCTCAGGATAGACGGGGGGAGGAGACAACAGCGAAATCTGTTTAAAAAAAAAACTCTGCAGCTCGAGTCCAGACTGCGCGAGACGAGTCGCGCTGCGGAGGGTCAACAGAGCGCGAGGGAGGTGGAAGTAGAACAGGCGGTGTTTTCAAAGGAAATTAAGTAAATCTTACAAATGACCGACGCAAAGAAAACTGTTCGACCCAACTCCTCCAACGTGTGGGAGCTCTTGAAGCTTCACAGAGATTAAAAAAAAAAAAAAACTGTGCAACATGCAGTTTTGAAATTGACGAGACGAGAGAACCATGCTGATGAAACTAAACATGACCGAGTCATAAATTAACTTCACGGTGTGTATCACTAAAGCCCGATGCAGAGCTCAGCGTCCTCCCTAGACGCCACACACGGCGCATTCTGTGCGTGCCTGTTCACCGGGCAGAGCTCTGCTTTCTTCTCACGTTCTCTGTGAACAGCTGCACGCGGAGGGGGACTGAACTGAGGTCGCTGATTGGTCAGACACCGCGCATCGCGTACGCGGTCGTAAAATTGGAGCTTGGCGCATTCGCGTGAACGTTCAAAGGGCTTGTGCAGCGGCGCACGCACGGCGCTCACACGGCGGGGCGCTCGCTCGAGCGCGGAGCTCTGCCCCAGCCTTAAATCAGAAAACTGTAAAAAGCCCCTCCTAAATTCACTGTTGGTGGTTATTAAAATGTCACCTGTTCATTGTGTAAGGGGTTATGAGGAGGTCAATATTAATACTGACCTCTTTACCTTAATTAATTTACTTATTCAGATTGAATAGTAAATTCACGGATTCTGTTCTTTTTCAGTTTACCCAATATTTCTGTGATCTTTATGATGGATAAATAAACAGAGCCATTAAGTGACAATGGACATTGACTTAGTTTGGTATGCCAGGCGACACTACCATTTATTTAAAATAAATCAACTAAATTAACACCATTACACTTGATTGACATGATTTCACTTTCTTTCAAATTAATACGTCAGCACACTTAAATTTAACACAACAGACTTCAATATTGGATGTTAACATATTTAGTCTGTGGGCTCTTCAGCTTAATTATAGTTTCCAGCTTAGATTGGGAGGGGAAAGAATAGGAGGAAAGATTTAAGAAGAAATTATCGTGAGCATGATACCAGAGTGACACTTCTCCTCCGACTTCTGCTAAAATCCAGGTACGTTTTGTAAACAGCTCTTTACCTTTTGACGACCGCCCGGTAATGCTACTTCCCCACCGCACGCATCTCGCGCAGCCGAAACAGCCATTTTACATTGAAGTCTATGGGGACGCGAATCTTGGAGCAGCGGGTCGTGTCGCGGCGCATCCACAGCATGCAAGCAGCGCGAAAGTGAGCAGCAGCTGTTTTCTACTCCAGCATCGCATCCGAGCAGTGGCTGTGCTGCTCGGATGCGATGATGTGGAAGCACGCCATTCCATGCTTCCACAGCTAGATTCAGCTCGCTGCCCAGCAGCAAACAATCAGGACCAATCAGGAGAGACTCTGCCATGTGATCACGCCACGACGACGGGACGGAATTAGGTGGGCACCGTGCGAAACGTTTAACAGATGAAAAAAATCCCGCGGTAAACATGAAGGAGAAACTTACAGCAGGTCGTCAAACTGGGGGCGGGTGACACGGAAGTACAGCTGAAAGCGCTCCTCGTCTGCGCGCAGCTCTTGGATCATCAGATGGTGAAATTCACTGAATTCATGACGCCTCTCATGTGGGGTGAATCCAGAATCGTCGTTGTGCACGGCGTCTGCGTGTTGCTGCTTTGTAGATTAAGTACAACAAGGCAATTCTTCGTATTGCGTCTGCCACTTTTCTGAGACCGGAAATAAACAAACACCGGAGCGGAAGAGGACCAACACGCTCCTCCTCCCACTGCAGACGCGTTAGATGAGGACAGTCATCTGTTGACAAGCAGCCAGTACAGTGCATTTGGAGATTTTTGGAAGCGCAATATGCTTTAGGTGAGGATGAGGCATAAGAGGGAAGACCTTGTAGCTTTTCAGATGCACGGGTCCTTGTGGGAACCAGTACAATACCTTCGAGCAGGGTTCTGGTTTACGTTTCAACGTCTCCTGGTTTTCGCTTGGTCATCAGAGAATATGTCAGCTTCAGGCCTCTGACTTCAAGATAAACTTATTCCAGGAAGGAATAAACAAAGTTTTTGAGCTTACGCTCGTTCGAAATGGACCCATAACAACATGTTATCAGTCCCAGCTGGATGACGAGTCCTTAGCGCGTGACTGGTGGTCATTCAGCTCTTTGGAAAGTTCACATCATCTTTCGAAGCTCCCAGAAACTCTGAAGCGTTTCCGCACAGTTAGAACTTAAAAAGCCTTAGAGAGGAGTTCACTTGCCTTATCAGACCCAAGGTTACAGCCAGCAGCAGAGAGAGATTTGTTTAGGGAAAGGCACAGCAAGCTGGAGCCCTTTCATGAAAAACAACGGATTACTGTCCTCTGAGTTTCTAAACAAAACCGTCCGGTCTCTGTGACCCGAGACTTCACCTTTAACCTAGCAGTGAACACAGTTTAAACTCTTACAGAATAACACAGCTTAAAAGCACACATCATGAAAATGACAAAAGTTATTCTTTTGATCACAT
>JBBPBX010092038.1:0-13813 GCA_038048925.1 Garcialebias charrua
ACCTCAAGCATGACCACACAGATCTGCTTTACGCACTCAATTATTGACTGAGGAGTGCCAGCAATGGTGATGGCACGCTCCGTGGAGTTGGGGAGCATGTCTCCTGCCACTTGTACCTGAGCACCGGTCGACTGGAACACAAAAGATTTAAGAAATCAAAACTCAATATGTATAATTAATATATAAAAAAAAACAAGATGACATTTAGTCAAAGAAAGCAGTTTTAATTGTTCTGCATACCTCCCGAATTTCTTTAATCTTGCAGCCACCTTTCCCAATGAGGGAGCCACACTGGCTGGCAGGCACCACAATGCGTAGGGTCACTGGGGGCTTGCTTGTAGCTGTGCTGTTTGTCATTGAGCTGCTTATATCCTGGCGATGATAAGAGGTCAGTTAATCTAACTTATGATTGGGTTGTCCGCTGTTGACCTGCAACCACAACACCTACCTCTTCCAACTTTTCAATGATCATGGAAAATGCTTTAAAGATGGCAGTGGTTGGACCTGCCAATGTAATAATCCTCTCAGGACAGTTGCCCTCAGAGATGTTGATGCGAGCACCGCTCTTTTGACAAATGAAAAGGAAACAATGACACATTCAAATTAGAGCTTTTAACAAAAAGGTGTACTGTGCAAATCTACCGACTATAGCCTAATATAAAGTATACCATGACATGCTGTACTGTAGTATCAAAGTATAAAATAACTCACCTCTTCTCTCATCTTCTTCACAGATTCACCTTTCTGTTATTAGGAAGTTATAATTAAAATAAATGTATTTTGACTTGAAAACAAATAAAATAAGACTAAGAAGAATTAACAGAAAGAAGCTTACCTTTCCAATAATGCTTCCAACTTCCTACAATTAAAATGAAAAGTTCATTAAATTTTAAAGAGATCATTGGCCTAATTCTTCAAGCAATAGCAATTTTTGCACCACTACTAAATCTGCAAGTTCTCACCAGCAGTCAATAGCACCAGCTGGCCTTCATGTTATTTCAGCATTTGTATTTGAGAAACATTTAAAATAATCTGGGTCAATTCAATGAATGACTTAGGACAAGATTATTTTCAAAAGGAGGAATTGTTTAACTCTCTGTGGACAAACTGCAGTCCAAGAATGACATCAGAAAACGGTGTCCTTTAGGAAATTGCATCTTTAGCAAGCTACAACTTCGCACTGCATATTAAGGATGATGTTATTAATGTCAAAGTTTGGCATGTGTGCATTATAATCTAGTATGCGAGAGTCAGATATGCGCTGTTGCTTTTTGGCCTCACAGATTCAAAAATCCCTATAACAGCCAACTGTGGGACTCACAATGTGGCAAGTGTAGCTATGCTGCTGTCATCAGTCCCAGATGGGTCTGAGACAAATGGTTTGCAGTTCCTGTGGCAATACATTTAAAATTTTGTTATAAAATGTAGACTTTTATCTTTCATATTTCTGTGATCATTCTCTTAAGTCACAACATCACAAGCACTTATGAGTCCATCTTATGAGGCACTAGATAATGCACTTTAATCTAAGATATATTTTATCTAAGATAAAAGTGCATCACTCTCTGACCATGACAGGGTTCTTAAAGAACCAGCTATGTCAGATTTAGAGAGTATTTATTGGTATCCCTGGCAAAAACCTTCAGAAACTTCAATACATTCAAAACAGTGCAGCAAGGATTCTGTTGAGAGTTCGTAAATTTGAACATATTACACCCATTCTCCATAACCTCCATTGGCTTCCTGTCACCTACAGAATTCAGTACAAAACTGCTCTCATTACCCATCAATGCTTGCACGGCACTTCACCTGACTATCTAAAGGACATTCTTGCACCATATTCATCCACCCGGTCTCTACGATCACAGAACAGTAATTTCCTTCATATTCCTCGGACCAAATTGAGGACCATGGGAGACCGAGCATTCTGTGTGGCTGCCCCCCGCCTGTGGAACTCCCTCCCTGATGACCTGAGAGCTCCACAGTCACTGGTTGACTTTAAAAGCAGCATAAAGACCTTTCTTTTTAAGCAAGCCTATTCTGCCTCCACATGATTTTATCTTTGATCTTAGCTGATATCATTATTGATTTTACTTGATTTTATCACTTGTTTTATTTTATTTATTTTTTAAGCAAGCCTAATCTGCATCCACATGATTTTATCTTTGATCTTAGTCGATATTATTATTGATTTTATTTGATTTTATCACTTGTTTTATTTTGATCTTTGCTTTGTTACACTTTGTAGCACTTTGAGATTTTTATTAATGAAAAGTGCATTATAAATGGAATTCATTATTATTATTATTATTTCTTCACTAAAAGAAGATCCAAGAATGACACAAATACCGTATGTTGATGCTCTTCCAGATGGCTTTGGTAATAAATTTATTTACCAACTGACTCAGGATTTTTTTTAAATCTTATTTGTTGACGCATTCTTGTGATAGGCAAATAAAAGACATTTGAAAATATTCTATAATTTTTCAGTTTCAATGCAGAATTTCTAGAATTGCTATGTGTAACTACCAACTAATTATGTGTACCTTTGAAGGTGTATAAGGCATTAACAGTAATTTACCCGTTAAATGCTATTTTTTAGCACATTCTAAATAATACAACAACATAACGTGAAATTACATTTAGAGAATAAAAAGTTTTATATTAGAAGAGTCCACTTCGTAATAATTAACTCAATATTCTATTTATTTTTAATACAGGACAGGAGTCATCTAGCAAATACCCTTGTCCCAATAAAATCCCTGCTCTTCATAGATCTCAGAGGGGAGATTTCATTTCCATAAATAAAATTTCATCTGCTATTAGAATGCCCAACAAGCAGAAGATGGGAGACCTCACCTTGCCATGCATGAGCAGCCTAATGGTGAGGGTGACATTGAGCCCGCCTTCAATCACGCCGGAGTCCATAACTGCTACAATAGTCGTCAATAGAAAACTCAGGTCTTTGGTCTTTGAAACGGACCTAAACAGAAAATAAATGGAACGTTATCCACAAGGGGAGAATGGAAAAACCGTAATAATGTTATAATTCTTTGGATATGCTGGTGAAGATTCTCAGTCATCCAGGACATGGTAAATAAATTTTAAAAAGTTAAGGACGAAAACAACTGGATTTCTATTCTGTAGCTGAAGACTAGTTTTCTTGAATAATAATCATTTTATTTAAAAGCGCCTTTCAGGACACCCAAGGACACTTAACAAACCAAATACAGTGTAATACAGATCAAACAATATCAGCGACAAATTGAAATATAAAATACATAAAGATTATAAAATGCAAAATAATAAAAATACATTTAGTAAAGTTAATGATAAGCTAGTCTAAAGAGATGTGTTTTCAGAGCAGTCTTGAACAGAGAAAGGGAGGTGGTGTTTCGGAGGTCTGGCGGTAGAGCGTTCCAGAGGTGAGGGGCAGAGCAGGTGAAGGCCCTGCTCCCCATGGTGGAGAGGCGGGCAGAGGGTACATGGAGATGTAGCGAAGAGGAGGATCTGATTACCGGTAATAGAATCATCAATAGAAACGTTATGTACCGGTATATTAGTGTTCTATTAAAATTAACTTGAAAAAGTCGATACCAAGTACCAAGTATCTACTGCTAATGTAGAAACATTTTGACATTATTTTTAGGACAACATGATGTCAGAGAACCTTTTATCCAGTGTGATCTCATCTCACAGCATAAAAACAGAGCATTAGTAAACAGTCAGAGGCTTAATGTAAACAATTCACAAAGTATGTGAGATTTTGGTTCGCACTTATCCAGTCCTTTTGAGTAGTTGTATCATCTTGTTAAATTGGCCACAGAGCTTTACACACACTTTGAGTTTAAATCCAAAGCTGAAGGACAGATGTAGAAAGACGTACGGTCAACAATCGTAAAAAGAGGATATAATACTGTATGGTGATTGATGTATACTCACTCACCTGTCTAAAATGAAATGATTTAGCTTTGACTTCTTTACTCAAGCAGCTAAAAAAAAAAACATGGTCGTGTGCCACTCTCATCGTTAGCTTGTAAACCAAGTTCATCAACGTGTGTCCCTTTCAGAGGACTGGATTTAATGTGATCGGCCAGAAGCTGAGCTACCAAAAGAAACAAGTAGGGGGAGACAGGACACCCCTGTCTGATCCCTCTGCAGATGTTGAATCTAGGAGAGGAGCCATTTTTTAGTTTGATGGAGCTGTTGTTGTTTTTGTACAAGGTTTTAATGATAGCACTAAAGAATGTTCCAAATCCAAATTTACTTAGACTTTGAAAAATAAAACCATGTTCTACCGTATCAAACGCTTTAGAGAAGTCCAAGAATAAGATAAAACCATTATCGTGAACAAATTCAGGATAATCTAAAATGTCCAAAACGAGTCTTATATTATTTGTGATATGTCTATTTTTCATAAAACCAGATTGGGTTTCATCAATAATTGAGTGTAGAACAGATTTTAATCTTTTAGCAACAACTGAAGCAAATATTTTGTAATCATTATTAAGAAGACAAATGGGACGCCAGTTATCAAGAAGTAACGGATCTTTTTTAGGTTTTGGTATAAGAGTGGTTAAACCCTGAGTGAGGGTTGTTGGAAGAGTGCCTTTTTCTATACTTTCAATGAAAACATTTAAAAGGAAAGGGGCAAGGTCAGATGAAAAATGTTTATAAAATTCAGCACTTAGTCCGTCAATCCCTGGTGATTTGTTAATTTTGAGATGTGAGATGGCATCTAAAGTTTCCTGTAAAGAGATTGGCTCATCACAGCGTTGTTTTTCAATATTTGAGATAGGTTTAACAGTTAAATTGATCAACAGGGCATCGACTGAAGCTTGGCTGAAACTGGATTTATATAGAGTTTCATAAAATGAACTACAATATTTAGCTATGTCATCAAGGTTATCTGTAACAGAGTCATTAATCTTTAGTCTGGAAATAGAGTTATTGACAGCATTATGTTTTTCTAAATTAAAAAAGTAATGAGTGTTTTGTTCACCCTCCTCTAGCCATTTTCTCCTTGATCTAACAAAAGCTCCTTTACTTTTGTTAATGTAAAAGTTATCCAATTTAGCTTGTAGTTCAGTTAATTCTTAATGTTCTGACGTGTTTAAGTTAGAGGGATTCAATTGAGAAAGCTCGGATATCCTTGAAATAATTTTGGTTTCCTCTGCTCTACTAGCTTTGGCTTTGTTACTGCTGAATTTTCTTAAGAATTTACCAGATTCAAATTAAAAAAGTTCCCAGTTAAGTCCATAAAGATTATCTATCTGTGCTTTATTCCAGTAAAATATAAGTAATTTTTTTATCTTTGTGGTGACCTCTTCATAATTTAGTAAGGAGTTGTTCAATTTCCAGTATGAAGGAGAGTTAAAAGAGTGATTTTTGTCTGAGAAGTTAATAATAAGCTCAATAACTTTATGGTCTGTAAAGGGCGAGATACACTCGAGCGTCCTCACGATACGCCTATACGCAGCGTACGTACGCTGTGGCAAAAGCGTAGCCCCGCGTAGCCCCTCAGGGCAAGTACGCGCAAAAGTATTTTTTTACTACGCATACGCGATGCGCATACGCGATGCGCGGTGTCTGACCTAAACTTCCCCGGCGCCGGACTGTTTTGTATGTTACACAAATGAAATAAATTCCCCTTCTTTATCGCTGATCGGGCCTTTTCTTTTGTTTTTTTGCCTAAAGTCAAGTAACCGCTTCTTCCTCCGTTCACTCGATGAATGAAATGAATGAATTCAGGTCCTACCTGGGTGCGCGATGTTTTATATATTCCCTGGTGGGCTGTGTGCTGCAGGAAAAGCACTCCCTGTTATTATTTTTATTTCTGAGAGAACTTTTTATAACATATATAGTAGAAACACCGCATCAGAACACCGCAGCGGTCTTCAGCGAGCTGCTCATGATAGGTTTCACTTTGAGCTGACTGAAATCTGTCAATCATTTCAGTAGGCGTGTCAAAGTGACCAATCAGCGAGCTCAGTTGAGTCCCTCCGTGCTCAGCTGCTCATATTACAACAAGGAGAACGCGAGCGTTTGAAAGCTGATAGTTTCTGAAAGTATAGAAGCGAAAACTTACGCACAAAATATGCGCGCATACGCGCGTATACGGAGTCTGCTTCAGTGTATCTCGGCCTTAAGGGGGGTAGGTAGGATATTAACGGTAACAGTTTCCTTGTTTACTGAATCGGAGATTAACCAGAAGTCTATCCTAGATTGTTGAGATGAAGATTTATTACTCCAAGTAAATAAACAGTCATGTGGATGTTTCGCTCTCCAAATATCAATTAAATTAAATTTTTCCATAAAAGATTTAATAGTTGGGCTTGAGGCGTTTGGTTTACCAGGAGGCCATTTATCAGAATTACCATTTAAAACAGTATTGAAATCACCTCCCATGAGAATTACAGCGTTAGGATATTTTTTTAACCATTCTAGAAAAATCTTTTCAACTGCAATAAACAGCTTATCATTTTCTCCCTTGTTGTTGTATCCATAAATGTTGGCACAAATGAAATAATAGTTTTCGTGAAATAGTAGTTGGCAGATAAAGTGACCTAGTGAATCACATTCAGTTGAGATTATATTCCCATTAAATCTGTGTTTTAAGGACATAACTCCTGCAGAGCGTTCAGACCCGTGAGAGAGCCAAACAGAGTTACCCCACTGGGATTTCCAAAAAGTAACATCATCAACTGTAGAGTGACTTTCCTGAAAGAAACAAAGATCAGATTTGAGATTTTTGGCAAACAGAAATAATGCTTTTCTTTTTAACATGTTACGCATCCCCCTGGCATTAAGAGAAACAAGTGAAAACGATGACATTTAACGAACACGAATAGTAACTTGGTCAATAGAGGTAGTTAAATACTATTCACACCGTGAATCAGTACCCTATTAACGTCCCAAACTTTGGTTTGCAACATATTATAAAGTTCCAGAACAGTACAGTTTTGACAGAACAGTCTTTTTTTTTTTTTACCAAAACAGCAGTGTGGACCCATCAGGAAGGAAATGGGAATTGAGATGAATCTCGCATTGGACTAAATACTGGGGGGGATCTCCACACCATTGATGAAACCACGACCTCCGATGAAATAGGCAGATTTTCCCTCATCTCGAGCCTTTTGGATGGATGGCCATAGTTTCTGTCGGGAGTCACGATCTTCTTTGCAGAGGTCTTCGGTGAAACGGAGCCCATTTTTTTTCAAGAAGTCATTTCTTTTAGCTGCTTTCCAGATGTAATCTCGATATCTCCTCGCCACAAAGCGAATGATGATAGCACGGGGGCGGGAGCTGCCGATGAGCTTTCTTCCAACCCGATGAGCAACATCAATGAAGATCTGAAGATTTTCTTTATCTTTTGGAAGAACCTCTTGGCACACCCGCAGCACCTCCTTCAACACGTCCTCCTTCTCAGCCTCAGGGATTCCATGAAGTTTGAGGTTCCAGCGACGATCATAGCGTTCCATCTCAGTGACGCGAATTAAGCAGGATGTTGTGTCTTTTTCATTGCGTTCTACACGTTTTTCAACAGAGTTAATTTTCTTTTTGACATCTTTCATCTCTTCGAGCATGTTTTCCATCCTAGCTTCAAGAGCGTCACTTCTGGCGTTGATCAGGTTAGCTAGCATAGCAATAGCATTAGCATCATCGGTGTGTAGGCTGCTAGCCAGTTGAGAGACACTTGAAAGTGGCTTCTTTGCTACAGGAGGCTTACTTGGGGTTATTGGGAGCGGCGGAAAATCCATTTCGTTGTCCACCTCTGGTTGAAGAGCCCCGATATCTGCACCACTGTAGTCGTGATCTTTCCCAGCAGCTGCACCTGCTTTCTCCCATTTGTGGTCTCCGGTTCTTTTTTGAGCTGATTTTGGCATTTTTCTGAGCGTAAGATAAACTTACAGGAGCGAAAAAGTTCTTAACTGTGTCTTTTTACAAGAGAAAAAGGCACAAGAGTTGCAAATAATAATATTGGTACTGAGAGCACGTTGTAGAACGTCTTACACTGCCGCCATCTTGACGCAGGAAAACCTGCAGAGACAGATGAGTTCCTTGAACAGAGTTCCTGCGGACGTCATGAAGCTTTCTGTTTAAACACAGTCACATTAAAGATGACGACACCTGCTGGACACACAGCAGTTACACACAAATCATTTATTGTCTGAGACTTCCTGGATCTCCTCGCATCATGTCACAGTTTGAACCAAACATAACAGGAACACTTACACCAGTTTGTACAACAATTTATCTACAATTTAAATAAAACTGATCACAATGATAAAGAGGAGTCAATATACCAAAATATGTATAACAATATTTAAAGCTAAAATATTTGTATCAACAGATTTAATTTGCTGCCTTCTCTTGCTTTCATCATTCATTAGTTACCATATTTGAGAATACTAACCTTGAAGAACATCAATGATGAGTCCAGATTCTTCTTGTTTCTGTGATCCAGATCTGAAAAAATGTTTTTTTCATGTTTACTCTGATTTGTCCTCATGACTCTGGGCTGAACACACAGCAGGTAAATACAGAGAAAAACACAGAAACTGAATCAGGTGTCGTTTGTTTTTATTCTACATCTTAATGTTGTTGCTTCAGTGGTGTCTGAATTCAGACTGGTTGGAGGAAAAAACCGCTGTGATGGAAAACTGGAGGAGAAGAAGCAGAGATACTGGAGAACAGTGATGGACTTGAACTATGCCTGGACCCTGACATCAGCAGCAGAAGTTTGCAGACAGCTTGACTGTGGATCTGTGCTGACTCTACAGAGACAACATTTTAACTTTGTGCTCATCATTACCTGTTCAGGTTGTATCATGAACTTCTTTCTTTGTTTCTGTGGAACAGAAAATAAACCAAACAGAACAAATTACTTTCAAATCAAACAGAAAAACTTTTCTTCAAAGAATCTTAAATAACTGAACAGATGTTTGTTCTTCATGGTGTCAGCTGCAGAGTGACCCATCAGTGGATTTTTGTAATCTGGTCCAAATGAGACAATCTGTGTCTCACAGACCTTCAGCTGAAAAGATGAAGAAACCATGAATTGTCTTTAACCAGCTGCTCCTCTTCCTCTCTCTGTCCAGACTCAGTCAGGCTGGTGAACGGGACTGGTCTGTGTTCAGGCAGACTGGAGGTGAACTTTGACCAGTGAGTCAAGATGGTTTTGATCAGCAGGATGCAGAGGTGGTCTGCAGGGAGTTGGGCTGTGGTCCTCCTTCAATCCTCCAGGGGGCGCTCTTTGGAGAAACAGAGACTCCAACATGGAGCAGAGAGTTCCAGTGTGAAGGCACCGAGGCTGCTCTTTTGGACTGTGATGGTTCTGTTAGAAAATATTCTGGTAAAGCTGTTGGACTCACCTGTTCAGGTAAAGAGGAGAGTTCTTTACAGTCTAACTGTAGGTTATCTTTTTCAAAATGTTTTTATTCAATGTGACAAAACAATAGTTTACTTGTTTAAAATCAGTTAATTTGATCAGAACCTTCTTTACTGTTTCTCTCCAGAACCTGTTGACTCCATCAGGTTGGTTGGAGGAGGCAGTCGGTGTGACGGCTCATTGGAGCTTCAACAGAGAGAGGAATGGAGAAAAGTGAACTTTGGGTTTTGGAGTCTGAGTTTTGCAGGTGAAGTGTGTAAACAGCTGGACTGTGGCTATCCTGTTTCAATGAGAGAACAAGACATTGACTTTAATGAAGAAGTCTGGGACATTGATGATGACGGTGATGGATCTTCTCTGACAAAATGTGTGAGAGAAACCACATTCAGCTCTGAAGCCACAGAACTCACCTGCTCAGGTAAAACCATTTCTGCTTCTCTGTTGAATGTTTTGCTGAACTCTGTCAGCTGTAAGTGTATCAGACACAGAGTAGCAGAGAGAGAAGATGAAGGTTTGTTACTGGAGGCCAGCTGTCAGTGGAAGAGGTACTGAGTCCTGCAGCTGCTTCACAAGTCCAGTTGGTTCTTAAAGGGGACCACACATGCAAAATTCACTTTTTAATGTTTTTTTAACTCAACTTTGGGTATTTACTTCATAAAAAAAACAGTCCTTGTGCCAAAAAAATGCACCCAGTGGTTTATTTACTCTAAGTAGATTTATTTGTCTGTGATAAAAACGGTTCGTTTCACACTTCCTGCGGTTTGTGACGTCACAAACCGCAGGACAACCCACACCAAACCTGAGTCCAGCCCCTCACCTAGCAACCCCTGGTGCGGCTCAACCCACTTCAGTATAAAAGACGTCACGGTTGCCGAGCAGTTTTGGAGCTGACCCGGCGGTCATTTATTTATTTATTCATTTATTTAGCCCCCGGGGGGCTAGGGGCTTGCCCTGCTCCAGCCACGCAGCACATCTTGAGTAAAACCAGAATGTTTTATTACCTTGTTTGAACTCTGTCTCGTTGAAACTGTGCACACACACTCTCGCGGGGCGACAGTCTGAAACGTACAAGCACCACTGATCGATATACTTTTCAGATTAGCAATTTATTTATTTTAAGAATACCTTTCACTTCATCAAAATCTAATCAAAACTCCAGCGTTCTAAAAGTAGGTGGTTGTATTTGTTTCTTATACGATGAAGGACTGCTTTTGTTCAACTGCCAGGTTGGGTCTGTGAGATAAATGGCTGGTGTCGCACCCAAAGGACTGGGGTTCGCTTCCCGGCCACGGCATCTTTTTTTTTTTTTTTTCGGAGAGATCGGGTGAGGGCTGCAGGGAGCTACTGGCTTTTGAGGACCGTGTGGGTCCGGTGACGGTCAGAGGTTGCCTCATACGGATAAATTAACTGGAAACACTCTGTGAACTTTGTGTGTGTCTGGATTGGATGTGCAACCGCGGATCGAAGCGCCGCATGCAACTAGCGGAGATACGCGGGCTGTTTGTTACCGAAGGAGGAGGAAGAGCTAATTTTAGCCTCGGATTCGGGAGGGCATGATAAAAGGAGCAGCTAATGGCGGCGCGCACAAACAGCTTTCGGTAAGTTATCCGAAAGCTGTTTGTACGCGCCGCCATTAGCTGCTCCTTTTATCCTTTTATCTTTTCTAGCACTAACAGTAAGTCAAACGAGTAATTAAAAAAAGCTAATTTTAAAACAACAACAGATTTGAGATACTGGCTGTTACAGAGGGCGGAGTTAATGTAAACAGAGTTTTGACGGGCGTGGACTTCACAGCTCATTATCATAAACAGGTCGTTTAGAACAGAAGTTAGTAATGGCAGAATTAAAAAGGGTATAATTTATTATCTAAGAATTATTTTGTGTATTAAATTCAATGAACAGGGTATGGATAGCACACAGACATACCATAAAATTTTTAAAAAACCCATCTGAGGTCCCCTTTAAAGAACCTGAGAGTGATAAACTAGTCCGGTAGGACTGGAAAGCACCTTGCATGGTAGTCTGCCGCCACCGGTTTATGAATGTGTGTAGCATTCAATATATGTGTAGCACTTTGAGATTTTCAGTAATGAAAAGTGTGTTATAAATTGAATTAATTATTATTATTATAAACTGAACAACTTGGTCCATTTGAACTTTGCTTGTTTTTATGTGCAGAGGGCAGGAGGTACAGAGCACAACAAATAAACCAACAAATATTTCACATCAACAACTTTTTATCTGTGTAACCCAGACGAATATTTTAGTACATTGATTAAATTTATAAAATATGTAACAGTTTAAAGAAAATCGAAAAACTCCTAAGTTAAATATGTTGTAAATATAGCTACAATTGTATTTCATTTATTTATGTTGTAATATGCTTAAACACTGTTTAAAATACACAAGTGTAAGTTAAAAGCAAGAAAGCATAACATTTTGTTGCTTGTATTTTATTTCTGCTTTATTGTGAAAAGCCAAAAGGAAGTGTGAGCAGTCAGGGTTTTGAGCTTGATGAGAGCCAAGCATACCAGAGTTGACAGGTGTGCTGCAGTTTGGACTAATTAAATAAGTTTCCTGGTTGCTAACACAGTGATTGTCTGTGGATACCTGTTTGATGGTTTTGGGACTACAAGGAACAATTTCAGCTCAAAGTTTGTCCTACAGTTCTGTGTTTTTGCACTTTGAGGCAGTTTATCATTAAACATTTAGCATTCACTAGCTCAGTGAATGCTGCACAGTAAACCTAGTGTAGCTTGTTCAGCTTGCTGGGGAGACTGCATCTTCATCATTCCTGGCCTGGAGGTGAAGATTGGTCAGGACTGGAGTGTTTGTGGACTGCCAGAAGCGTGCCCCTGGACATTGATCATTGGGGAGGGACCTGGACCAGCAGAGAGCTGATTGCATCGCCGTCATGGTTTGGATTTCCTCTTCGCCTGAACTGGGACCAGGGTCTGTACTGAACTACTAAACCAGGTACTGTTTGGTTTATTTATTTGCTCAATGAGTGAAGCGGCCATTAAGTTTTGGGCCTCACCGCTCCCAAGCATTGCTCAGGCCTGCAACTTCAACGTTTTAGGGTTAGATAAGCCGGCAGGTGTCTGTGTGTGGTTGGTGAGTGGGCCCCTCACTTACGGTAGTTGAAGCTTTACAGTGAATAATCTACCTACAGATGCCGTTTTTGTGTTATATTGTATGAGTTGTTCAATGTTTAAAAACATGTTCAGTAAATTGAGTTCATATTTTACTTATGGTTTGGTTATTTATAGTTAAGCAGAGTGTGTGTGAGATGACCACAGTGTGTATTAAAAGTTCAGCAATTAGGAGTAGTTAACATTTAGTCTAATGCTACATATAAGAATTTAGGAGGCCCTTACCTACAGACAGAGGGTAAAGGTGGGCTACATAAATGGAGGCACTGCTGTGAGATTAGCATTTACCTTAGCTTTTCTAAACCTGTTAAGTTTTACTCTATTTGTTGCACTTTATGTTTTTACATTCACATTTACACACATGTACCATGGCAAACACACTAATTAACAAGCTGAAGAAGTGGTGTCGTGGAGAAGGACTTGATGAGAGTCGTACCCTGTTGACAGTGGTCCCTGAAGACACTGAAATAGTAGTTATTGAAGCGACAATGCAAACTATTAAGTGTCTGGGTCGAGTACGAGTAAGAGGACGGATTTGTCATGACACTGACAATGAGGTGCTCATACTTTGTGAATGCAGAGAGAAAGTTCCGACAGAAAATGTTCCACCGGAAGTAATGGCACCAACAGGATTGGAAGCCTGGCCAATTATTACTGCATTTAGGAAGCCAAGTCCTCAGGATGACTTTGATGTTAAACTGAACGCATTCTTACAGGCAGAGGGAAAAACACTGAATGATGCTGGTGAAGATTCTCAGTCGTCCAGGACATGATAAAATCAAAAAAGGCGTTCAATACAGGATCAACCGAACTTTATTTGTTATTTGTTAATAACACTGAATGATGTACAAGCTCTGTTCACTGAGCCACAACCTACCCCATCTCCTGAAGAGTCCCTCGTTCATGCTGTTGCTGATTTAATAGACAAAGTAAACAAACCTACTGCAGAGAGTGGAGGGTTTCGACGCCTGCGTGTCTTTTCAGGTACTGTACCCACTCCAGCTGGAGAAGAACAGTTTGACCATTGGCTAGAGCAAGCTCACCTGATGGTTGAGGAAACTGAAGGTTCTGACAAAGATAAAAGGAGGAGGATAATGGAGAGTTTAAAAGGACCAGCTCTGGAAGTAATTAAAGCCATACGCCTAACGGATCCTGATGCTACTCCATTAAAGTGCTTGGAGGCTCTTGAAAGTGCTTTTGGATTAGCTGAGTCTGGTGAAGACCTGTATTTCTCTTTCAGGCTTTTACAGCAACAACTTGGTGAAAAGCT
>JBBPBX010092039.1:0-13813 GCA_038048925.1 Garcialebias charrua
AAGTATCAAAAAACTAGGTATTATACACCGAAGCGTTTTATCCACCGATTTTTCTGATTTATTTCCAAATAGGAAGCAAGGTTGGTTAAAAAAACAAAAAAAAATAGCATCAACATGGACAAGAAATGGATACATCTTTATCAAAACAAAGGAAGGGTCTCAGCCTAAAATGATAAAAGAGCTGAAGGATCTGGATGAACTCAGGAGATGAAAAATTACAAATCAATGAAACAACTCACACTCAAAATGGATAAAATATACAGTGAAATGAACAAATACATTAGAACATGACAACATACGAAGACTCAGAACCTAAAATATATAATGTTGAAAATGTGATTGATGCAAATTTTTTTCCTGTAATAAAAGATAGCGAATATTATAATGAAGAGCAGTTTAATGACATCAATATATCAAATGGAGTTCTCTCCATTATTCACTTTAATAGCAGAAGTATAAATGCAAACATATCCAAAATAACAGATTACTTAAAACAATTAAATAGAACTTTTACGATAATAGCGCTGTCAGAGACATGGCTTAATGATGATAACACAAGTAATATTCACATCGAGGGGTATGAATTATATCATATGAACAGAAATAATAAAAGAGGTGGTGGTGTCGCACTATTTGTCAATAATGAAATAAAATGTAAATTAAATAATGAAATGTCAATAATAGTTGATAATATTATGGAAATGATAACAATAGAAATTATAAACAAAAACGATAAAAACATAATAATAAGTTGTGTATATAGATCACCAGGAGCAAATATAGAAATATTCACTGATAAAATCTTGGAACTAATGGAGAAGAGTTTTAATAAAAATATTTTTTTGTGTGGAGACTTTAACATTGATATGGGAAATAAAACAGATTCAAATAACATAAGCACATTTATAAACTCAATGTACAGTTTAAATATGTATCCATTGATATCAAAGCCAACAAGAATTACAACTCATAGTGCCACAATAATTGATAATATTTTCACAAATATAACAAATGGGGACGTGATAGGTGGTATCTTAACGACCGACTTAAGTGATCATTTACCAGTTTTCACAATCTATAAAAATGATCAAAGCATCACAAAAGCAGTCACAATGAAGAAAAAGATCATAAACACGTCAAAAAAAGTTTTGGAAAAATTGAAAGAGGATCTAGATAAACAAGACTGGAATGATGTGTATGTTGATGATGCGAACAGAGCATATGATGAGTTTATGAATATCTTGGAAGCTCTGTATGAAAAGAATTGTGTGCAAACAAATTACACAAAGAGAAATACGAATGATCAACCATGGATGACAAAAGGGTTGAGAAATGCTTGTAAAAAAAAGAATTATTTGTATTCATGTTTCTTGAAATTGCGAAGTCAGAGCGCAGAAGAAAAATATAAAAAGTATAAAAATAAATTAGTAGGGATTATTAGGAAACATAAGAAAGAATATTATAGTAAATTATTAGATAAAAGTAATGGTGATATGAAAGCAACATGGCGAGTAATGAATAGTGTGCTGAAGAATCATAAAGCAAAAACCGGTATTTCAAAATATTTTGTAAAAGACAACGATGAAATTCATGATGAAAATGAAATTGTAAATGGATTTAATCAATATTTTGTGAATGTTGGATCAAGCCTTGCAGCTAAAATACCAAAAGTAAATAAAAATGTGATCGACTCAATTACAAGTTGTGCAAATAGTATTTTTCTAAATGGAACTAACAAAGAGGAAATAATGAATGTAGTAAAAAATCTTACAGACAAGAGATCAAAAGACTGGGTGGACATGGATATGATGTTTGTAAAGGACATAATGAGCCATGTTATTGAGCCGTTTACATACATATGTAATTTATCATTTTCAACAGGAATATTTCCAGATAATATGAAAGTAGCTAAGGTAGTTCCTCTTTTTAAAAATGGTGATAAATGTGTGTTCAACAATTATAGACCTATATCCTTGTTACCACAGTTTTCAAAAATTCTTGAAAAACTATTTGTGAACAGACTAGATCAATTTATAGATAAACAAAATATTCTAAGCAACAGTCAGTATGGGTTTAGATCAAAAAACTCTACATCAATGGCTCTCATGGAATTAATGGAACAAATAACTACTGCTGTCGATCAAAAACAATATTGTATCAGTATTTTTGTTGATTTAAAAAAAGCATTCGATACTATTGATCACACCATTCTCCTAGAAAAACTGAACAAATATGGTATTAGAGGACCAGCATTACAGTGGGTATCTAGCTACTTAAAAGATAGGAAACAATTTGTACAAATAAATGATGTAAGATCTGACCTCTGTAATATCACATGTGGAGTTCCCCAAGGCTCTGTACTTGGACCAAAGCTTTTATTTTATATGTGAATGACTTGGTAAATGTGTCAGGACTCCTTAAATGTGTACTTTTTGCTGATGATACCACATTTTTCTGTTTAGGTGAAGATATAGAACAAATGTTGGAATTGATAAAGACAGAATTTGTCAAGATACAAACTTGGTTTAAAATAAATAAATTATCATTAAATCTAGAAAAAACTAATTACATGATATTCAGTAATAAAAAGAAAACTGTTGATGTTCCACTCAAAATTGAGGGTGTTGAGATTTGTAGAGTGAGTGAGGTGAAGTTTTTGGGTGTTATCATTGATGACAAACTGACATGGAAACAACACATAAATTCTGTAAGAATAAAAATAGCTAAATCGATTGCAGTACTGTACAAAGTCAGAGACCTATTGAATGATAAAGCTCTGTATTTGTTGTATAACACAATCATTGTTCCACACTTAATCTATTGTATTGATGTTTGGGGGAAAGCGTGTAAAACAATCACAAAACCTATTTTTGTATTACAGAAAAGAGCTGTAAGAATTATCACTAGAAAACATTACCGTCATCCATCAAGTACATTATTTTATCAACTAAAGTTATTGAAGTTCCATGATTTGGTAGACTATAATATTTTATCAGTTATGTATAGGGCTCAAAATAATGCATTACCTTTAAATATCCAAATGCATTTTGTTAAAAGACAAAGTTGTTATAATCTTAAGGGGACAGAGATGTTTGTAAAACCACAATTCAGAACTAGTTTGAAGGGACGTTCTACCTCAATCCAGGGAATTAGATTATGGAATGGCTTGGAGAATGTAGTTAAAAATGCCAAGTCAATGTTTACATTTAAGAAAATGATCAAAACAAATGTGTTAAAAAAATATATATGAAATAGCGTAATGTGTATTGTATTAGTTAGAAAATGTGTATTGTATTAGTTAGAAAAAAAATGTGTATTGTATTAGTTAGAAAATTAGAAAGAGTTAGTCATTTTGTACTATTGGTTGAAGATTATTATTGAAGATTATTATTGTATAATCTGATTGTTGAAAAAAGTTGGTTGAATACATGGTTGATTATTATTGTTTAAAGCTTCAGTATGTAGCTTTTTTTATGAACATATTTCTTCACTCTGTCACTACCTCCTGACAGACTGATGTTAGCCAGGTAATCTCTGAAAATTTTTTTTTAAATATTGTCCCCTTGCTTCTCCAGGTGGTAAATAAGCATTTCTAAAAAGAAAAGGTGACCCACCATTTTCCAGCCAATAAAAACAGAGTTTGTAACCAGCCAATAAAAACAGAGCTTGAATTTGAATCAGCCAATAAAAACAGAGCTTGAATTTGAAATTCAACAGACCACAAGGGGGCAGAGCCATATATGGCTCTGAGGGGGAGGGATCAGAATGCTTTGCTTGTTGAAATTTTTTCTAAGTGCTGATGTTCTACAGAAACTGCAGACTGAACCTTTAATCTGATTGTTGGAAGTAAGGGGCAGATATAATAAGATTTATTCTTCTTTCTGCTACCTTTCATTTTTTTATATTATGTACATTATCATTTATGAGATTGTCTTGTATCGTTTCTTTGGTAAAAAAATGAACAAATTTAATAAACAATAAACAAAAAAACAAAAATATTGGCCAAAGCGTATTATACACCGGTGTTTATGGTATATACAGTATATATATATATATATGTATATAAATATATACTTTGTACCATATGTTCCATATATTTGATTCCTTTGCACTGCCAACCTGGGAAATTTATCATATAATTCTGTTGTAGGATGTCAAGGTTGTTCCAGATGGGTACGTCTGCATGGAATTAGTGAAGACTCTGTCATTTTAATAAACTCCCACCAAGCTGCCAGAGGAGCTAATATTGATACTTTTAAAACATTACTGTCATTTTATGTTTGAGATAATGAATGGAAGGTCTGAAATCATTATATTATTGCAAAGTGTCTGTTCTACATCTAGCCAGGGTTGATCAAGGGGTGTGTGTTTTATCCATCTTGAGATGTATTCTAGCCTGTTGGCTAGAAAGTAATAATGAAAGTTGGGTACCGGTAGTTCTAAACAAACCCACTTTAAAAACTCTGATCTAACCTTTTAAGTTTTACATCCAATCATGAAGCGAACGCAGCGCTTCAAACAGACTTTCTGCATTTTGTCTTGGTTTTTGTTAAATGAATGATGGACGCCGATGATGCGAGGCAAAACTGTTGTTCTGGTTGCCATGCCGACCTGCCGGTTTGGTCCAAACAATGGAGTTGCTGGGCAACAGCGGTGCCTCAAAGAAACTGTGAGAATGTTCAAATAAAGAACAGGGGAGCATGAATAAAAAGGAGGTGTGGCCAAACGAGTGGGTTAAACAATTTATTTTCTTGCAGCATAGCATGATCCATTCTGTTAAACAGATGTTATTCCAGCTGTGCTCTGACAGACTGATGTTTCTCCAGCTGTGTTCTGTCAGACTGATGTTTCTCCAGCTGTGTTCTGTCAGACAGATGTTTCTCCAGCTGTGTTCTGTCAGACTGATGTTTCTCCAGCTGTGTTCTGTCAGACTGATGTTTCTCCAGCTGTGCTGTCAGACTGATGTTTCTCCAGCTGTGTTCTGTCAGACTGATGTTTCTCCAGCTGTGTTCTGTCAGACTGATGTTTCTCCAGCTGTGTTCTGTCAGACTGATGTTTCTCCAGCTGTGTTCTGTCAGACTGATGTTTCTCCAGCTGTGTTCTGTCAGACTGATGTTTCTCCAGCTGTGTTCTGTCAGACTGATGTTTCTCCAGCTGTGTTCTGTCAGACTGATGTTTCTCCAGCTGTGTTCTGTCAGACTGATGTTTCTCCAGCTGTGTTCTGTCAGACTGATGTTTCTCCAGCTGTGTTCTGTCAGACTGATGTTTCTCCAGCTGTGTTCTGTCAGACTGATGTTTCTCCAGCTGTGTTCTGTCAGACTGATGTTTCTCCAGCTGTGTTCTGTCAGACTGATGTTTCTCCAGCTGTGTTCTGTCAGACTGATGTTTCTCCAGCTGTGTTCTGTCAGACTGATGTTTCTCCAGCTGTGTTCTGTCAGACTGATGTTCCTCCAGCTGTGTTCTGTCAGACTGATGTTTCTCCAGCTGTGTTCTGTCAGACTGATGTTCCTCCAGCTGTGTTCTGTCAGACTGATGTTCCAACAGCTGTGTTCTGTCAGACAGATGTTTCTCCAGCTGTGTTCTGGTTGGATAATGTTCGGTCTGTCACTCTTCACTCTGCAGAGTGTGTAAAGAATCTAACAGGTATAACAGGAATCAGGACGTGTGGACAGCGTTGTTGTTGTTGTTGTTGTTGTTGTTGTTGTTTTGGTGCAGTGGACCTGAGCCGGAGCTCTGAGCTCTGGGACCAGGGACTGTGTTTTAGGCAGAAGCTGGTTCTGTTAAGCGTCAAGACTCGGAACACACAAAGTGTTTTTAATAAAAATGCTGCAGCTCTGTGGGAAACAGCTTTATTTGTTCTCCTACACCACAACCTTCTAACGATGAGTTCAGTTTGTGTGAGCGCTGGTTCCCTGACCCACATCGGATCAGCGCGAGGAGTCCAGGAGGGTCCCGATCCTCCACATGTAGACGGAAAACAGAGGAAACTCCTCTGATAACGGGAGGAGATGCTGCTCCAACAGACGTAGGAAGCCCCTCTGCTCCTCCTCCTCCACAGCCCAACACCCCACTACCTTCGAGTTCTGCAGCAGCTCCTCCAGGATCCACAACAGGTGGCATGAGTTCTGGTACTGGTCCACAGGAAACACTTCCAGCCCCGGGGTTTCCTGCATCTGCAACACAACAACCAGATGGATGATCAACTCAAAACAAGCGTGGCCTGTTCTGCGTTATTCAACTGTCTGTAGCAATGGGCCAACAAGCACACAGCTTGTATGACCTTTGACCTTGAGCTGTGACCTTGGAGCCCAAGTGATGAACGTGTACGCCACACTGCCGTCAGGTGATGATGCATACGTGTTTGAAGTTCTTTCTTTATTCCACCCTCTTCACAAGCTACACAAGTAATGTAGGTCAGAACATCCCTGATGCATCCTTACATTTCTATGCTGATGACACAGTTATTTATTGTTGAGCTAAAACGGTTGCTAAGGCTTTCCAGCTTTTGACATCATCCAGTCAGATTTGTTCCGTCTCAAACTGATGCTAAATGCTGATAAAACCAAAAGGATGTTGTTTTCAAACAGAAATGTTTCCTCTCATCTCATCCACGCACAGTGTTCCTATTGAATTTGCAGATTTTTACAAATACCATAATTCTCGGACTACAGAACGCACCTGTCTCTAAGCCGCACATATTAAGCCGCTCAGCAAAATGCAGATCTTAAGTCATCCACCTGAAAGCTTCAGCAAAGGTGCTCAAAGGAAAGCGGATGTGCTGTTCCAAGCTTAAGAAGCGACGTTGCCGAGCAGGGTGATAGCAAGGCTAAAAGCTAACGCTAAAGCTGGCAAACTACCGATTCCCTCCCTCTTTCTGTCGAGCGTCCACTCTTTGGGCAGAAAGATGGATTTGCTTCATCTGAGAGTGGGTGCCTCAGAGGAGATGAGGAAACGTGTGGTGCTTTGTCTCACAGAATCATGGCTTAACAGCGTTCCAGCAGGACGACAAACTCTTTTTCAGAGCGGACCGCTGCAGCGAGCTAACGGGGAAATCGAGGGGAGGCGGAGTATACATTTATGTGAGTAAAAGCTGGTGTGCTGATTTAAAAAAAACTCTTGCTCCAAGGCTTTGGAGCAGCTAACAGTGAAATATCGACCATCTACCCCACAAGTTCACAGCGGTGTTCATAACAGTTGTTTACATAGCCCCGGATGCTAATGCTACAGACGCTCTGCAGGAGCTGCATGATCATTTTAGCTCGCTGCAGAACAAACTCCCTATGGATCTTTATGTGGTGGCTGGTGACTTTAATCACATAAATCTAAAGGACCGCCTCCCAAGATTTTACCGGGATGTGGCCATACCAACATGTGGAAACAACATGCTGGACCGTGTTTACACAAATGTACCAGATGCATACAAAATCTAAAGGACCGCCTCCCAAGATTTTACCGGGATGTGGCCATACCAACATGTGGAAACAACATGCTGGACCGTGTTTACACAAATGTACCAGATGCATACAAAATAAAGTTAAATCTTGGATGAAGAATAGTGACTCCATACTAAAGGACTGTTTTGCATGCACAGACTGGCAGATCTTCAGAGAAGCTTCTATGTTCCTACCCTCACCTATGGTCATGAACTCTGGGTAGTGACCAAAAGAATGAGATCATGGATACAGGCAGTTGAGATGAGTTTTTGTTGCAAGGTAGCTGGACTCTCCCTTAGAAATAGGGTGAGAAGTTCAGTTATCAGGATAGACGTGGAGTAGAACCGCTGATCCTCCACATGGAGAGGAGCCAGTTGAGGTAGTTTGGGCATCTGGTAAGGATGTTCCCTGGGCGCCTTCCTAGGGAGATGCTTCGGGCATGTCCGACTGGGAGGAGACCCCGGGGAAGACCCAGGATATGTTGGAGGGACTACGTCTCTGTTGACCTGGGAATGCCTTGGAGTCCTTCCAGAAGAAGTAAAAGAGGTGGACGTGAAAAGAGATGTCTGGACCTCCCTGCTCAAGCTGCTGCCCCCGCAACCTGACTTCGGAACAAGTGGTAGAGGTGGGTGGGTGGGTGGATGGATGCTTTTTAAAAGATCTATGAACACACCAAATGAAAATTTATTTTTGTCTATGGAGCTGGTAATTTCTTCTTCTATTTCCAGAACTACCAATGATCCATATTGACATTCAGAAAGCAGTTTTGTTCATTAATAAATTTGTCTAATATAATATATAGATAAAGTTTTTCCAATACAGTATTTTTGAAAATTGTGGGAGTAAAGACACAGGCCTGTAATTTGTGAATTAGTGTCCATCTCCAGTTTTGCATAGATTACTTTATAAATTTTCATTCCTTTTGTAAATGTACCAGTTGTGAATGACAGATCACAGATATAAGTCTCAATGGGACTAACCTGTATAAATAAAGATTGAATGATTGTCAGTGGTTGAACAATAGCCTATATGCCACGGGGGGCGTGACGTACTTCCGGCAAAATGCAACACCTACCCGCCACTTCCGGTTCCCATCCACCTCCGTTGTTGCTAGCGTTAGCTCCTAGTAGCAAACCATGACAACGAGCCGAAACGGGAAGCGGCCGCGCGCTACCGGCACTACACGTGAGTACCGTTGTGTCCGCCCACCGGTGGGAACAGCTGTTCCGCGGGGGGGTTTCGGCGAACATTTATCGCGGCTATCCGTAGGGGGAACGTCGCCATGATTTTATATGGTTTTATATGTGTATAGAGTTGTTATTGGTGTGTATGCTGATGTTTTATTAATTGTATTTAGTCATTTATGTTCGTGTCTTTCCCGCTAACCGGAAGTGCGCCGTCTGTGTAATGACTGCGGAGGTGCTGGAACGGAAGTCCGTGGCATATAGGCTATTGCATCCATAACCCTTTTAACTATAATCACATCTAAACCATCACAGTCTGTTGACACCTTGGTTTTACATTTTTTACAATATCTATGGTTTCTCTCTCTTCCACAGATGAGAGAAACATTGAATTAAAATTTCTACTTATTAATGTGTCGTTCCATCTATCAGCTGATCCAGGATTACAAACTTGTCCTGCCAGCTTTGATCCAACACTTATAAAATACCTGTTGAACTTGTTAACCACATCATTCATATCATTAATGATTTCATCATTACTGATGATTGTGGATAATTGTGGATAATTAGATAGTCTAACCGGCTTCATGTGTCTCAGGGAATACTGAGAGACTGTCTCTGTGAGTATCATAATGCTGTGAAACAGGCCAAGTCACAGTACCTCTCCAATTTAATCTCCACCAGCTCCAACCGGCCGAGGACGCTTTTCAGCACACTCCAGTCTGTTATCAATCCATCTGTCAATGTTCTGAAAACTGCCACACAGTCTACCTGTGACGACTTTCAGAGCTATTTTGTCAACAAAATAGACTCTATCAGGCAGAACATTGTCAGCCCATCAAACATTGTCCAATCATGTGCGTCTGCAATAACCACCGCTGTTTTTGACCAATTTGACCTGGTCTCACTGCCTAACCTCACCAAGGTGGTTCAGCAGATGAAACCAACTAACTGTTCTCTGGACATCATTCCCTCTAAAATGTTCAAACAATCCTTTGATGTAATTGGTCCTTGTGTTTTGTCATTTATTAACAGCTGTCTATCTTCAGGTTTTGTGCCATCTGCTTTCAAACACGCTGTGGTCAGGCCTCTTCTCAAAAAACCAGGCCTAGATCCTACAGCTCTCTCTAATTTCAGACCAGTTTCCCATCTGTCATTTCTATCAAAGGTCCTAGAAAAGATTGTTTTTATTCAACTTCAATCTTTTCTAGAGCTCAACAACCTGTTTGAAAAATTTCAGTCAGGTTTTCGAGCTCGTCACAGTACTGAATCTGCACTGCTCAAAGTGCAGATTCCAAAGGGGCGGCCGTGGTGTAGTGGTAATGGCAGTCGTCTCCCGATCGGAAAGTTGGCGGTTCGACTCCCGGGACCCGCACCATGTGTCGTTGTGTCCTTGGGCAAGACACTTAACCCTGAGTTGCTCCCGGTAGGACTGGAAAGCACCTTGCATGGTAGTCTGCCGCCACCGGTTTATGAATGTGTGTAGCATTCAATATATGTGTAGCACTTTGAGATTTTCAGTAATGAAAAGTGCGTTATAAATTGAATTAATTATTATTATTATTATTATTATTATTAAAGTACAGAATGACATTCTTCTGTCCCTGGATGCAAAAAACCCTGTTCTGCTGGTGATGTTAGACCTCTCAGCAGCTTTTGACACCGTCGACCATCAGGTACTAATCAACCGCTTGTCTCAGCTGGTTGGCCTCCAGGGAGCTGTGCTTGAGTGGTTCAAATCTTACCTGTCTGGGAGAACTTTTTCTGTCATGATAGGCGATCTGTCCTCCTCTTCATCAACCCCTCTGACCTCTGGCGTACCACAGGGATCTATTCTAGGGCCAGTCCTCTTCTCTCTTTACATGCTGCCATTAGGATCAATCATTGCACGTCATAACCTGTCTTTTCACATGTATGCAGACGATTTACAAATCTATCTGCCAGTCACTCCCAACCCCTCACCCAGTTCAAACACTCTTGTCAACTGCTTAAATGACATTAAGCACTGGCTCTCTCAAAACTTCCTCCACCTAAACACAGATAAAACTGAATGCATTTTATTTAGGTGCACCTGGTGACACCAGCAACATCCTTCCCAGTCCCAGTGTTGGTTTTCCCCTCCCCCACTTCAACCCGGTGGTCAGAAATCTTGGAGTGCAGCTTGACTCCAACTTAAAGTTTGATAAACAGATCAGTTCTGTTGTCAAGACCAGCTTTTTCCAGCTCCGACTGCTCTCCAAAGTCAAGTCATTTCTCAGCCGTGGTGATCTGGAGAAGGCCATCCATGCCTTTGTGACCTCCAGACTTGACTATTGTAATGCTTTGTATGTTGGTATTAATCAATCCTCCATCTCCCGTTTACAGCTTGTACAGAACTCTGCCGCGCGCTTTTTGACCAACACACGAAAATATGAACACATCACTCCTGTCCTGTCCTCTCTACACTGGCTCCCGGTTCAGTTCAGGATACAGTTCAAGCTGCTCCTGTTTGTTTTCAAAGCTCTGAATGGACTTGCTCCTCTGTACATCTCAGAACTTTTGAAAGCCCATCAGCCCGGCAGAGATTTACGCTCTGCCAGTCAACACCTGCTGGAGGTGCCTCGCTCAAGGTACAAACAATGGGGAGACCGGTCATTTTCTGTTGCCGGCCCAAAAGCCTGGAACAGCCTCCCCCTTGAGCTGCGTGCCACCTCTGATCTGACTCTGTTCAAAACCAGACTGAAGACCCACTTGTTCAAAAAAGCTTTCAGTGTGTAACTTTTATTACTTTTGGTATTTTAATATGTAGCATTTTTTATTTCCATTGCCTTTTTATTTCCACTTGTTCAAAAAAGCTTTCAGTGTGTAACTTTTATTACTTTTGGTATTTTAATATGTAGCATTTTTTATTTCCATTGCCTTTTTATTTCCACTTGTTCAAAAAAGCTTTCAGTGTGTAACTTTTATTACTTGTGTTATTTTAGTATGTAGCATTTTTTATTTCCATTGCCTTCTTTTATTGCTGTTGTTTCTTATTCTATTTTCATTGATTTATTGTTCCAGTTTATTCATCTTTTTATCCTGTTAAGCACCTTGGTCAATGCAAGGCATTGTAGGAAGGTGCTATACAAATAAAGTTTATTATTATTATTATTATTATTATTATTATTATAATAATTGTATTTTTTTTTTAATGGAGATGTGTGTTGTAACCACGAAACGTCTTAAGTCGAGGCCGTTGTAAGTTGAGGCCGTTGTAAGTCGAGGTCGTTGTAAGTCGAGGACTACCTGTAATTTAAAGGTACAAACAAAAGTTTCATATGCTTTATCAATGTTACTTTCGTTAAATACTGACTCTCAATTCTGTTTAATCAGCTCTTGTTTAAATGCATCGTCTCCTCTGTCTTAACTCTCTTAATATATTGTCCACAATCCTGTTTATCTTTCTTGTAGCAGCTGTCATAGACTGAAAACTGGTAGATGGTCGCCGATATCATTTATTAAAAGCCCACTTATTATTTTGTTTTCTATCAGATTTGTAAATATGTTATCTATTAAAGTAGCACTGTGAGAAGTACTTCTACTAGGTCTAATAATTTTAGGATACAGATTCAGACTATGCATTATTTAATAATATGCCCAAGACTCTGGAACGAGTTACCGCTGCTCATCAAACAGGCCCCCTCCCTCTCGGTTTTCAAATCCCGGTTAAAAACTCACTACTACTCCATTGCTTTCAATGCCAGCTGATTTGTATTGGATCGTTTGATTTATGATCTGCAATGTTTTTATGTTTTTCGTGTTGTACTTCATTGTCTGTGTTACCTGTTGCGTGTTTGTTTGTCCAGCACTTTAAACTGGTGTGGACTTGTTCCTGTTTAAAGTGCTTTATAAATAAAATGGTATGGTATGGTATGGTAAAATCTTGTTGGCTTGTGATTATTTGGGTTAAGCAGATCAATGTTAAAATATCCACTGATGAAGATAAACTTTTGAGTTGAAGCTGTGTGCGTTTCCTCAAACCACTCATAGATGCAGTTTATAATTGTATTATTTTTCTTTTCCATATAAATTTCTACTGTCATACATTGAAATATATTGTGATGGATGGATGATTGGATGGATGGATAGATTAATGTTGGATGGATGGATGGATTAATGTTGGATGGATAGATAGATTAATGTTGGATGGATGGATGGATGGGTGGATGGATGGGAAATGATGATGATGCATGAGTGGATGGATGGGTGGATGAATGTTGGATGCATGGATAGATAGGTTAATGATGGATGATGATGCATGAGTGGATGGATGGATTAATGTTGGATGCATGGATGCATGATGGATGGATGGATGCATTACTGATACAGTAGCTGGATGAGTTAATGATGGATGGGTTAATGATGAATGGATGATAGATTATTGATGGATGATGGATGGATGGATGATGGATTGATGATGGATCAATGGATGGATGGATAGATTAATGATGGATGGATGGAAGGATAAATGATGGATGGATGGATGGATAGATTAATGATGGATGGATTAATGAAGGATGGATGGGTGAATCATGAATGGATTAATGACGATGCATGGATGGATGGATGGATGGATGGATGAATAGGTTAATGATGGATGATGCATGGGTGGGTGGATGGATGAATAGATGCATTACTGATGCTGGATGGGTTAATGATGAATGGATTAATGATGGATGGATAATAGATTAAAGATGGATTAATGATGATGGGTGGATGGATGGAATAATTATGGATATATTAATGATGATGATGGATGAATGATGGATGATGGAAGGATGAATGATAGATGGGATAGATTAATGATGGACAAATTAGTTATGGATGGATGGATAGATTAGTGATGGATAGATTAATGATGGATGAATGATGGATGGATGGATAGATTAGTGGTGGATAGATTACTGATGGATGAATGATGGATGGATGATTGGATGATGGATTAATGATGGAAGGATAAATGATGGATGGATGGATGGATGGATGAATGATGGATGGATAGATTAATGATGGATAGATTATGATGGATGGATGATGGATGGATGGAATAATGATGGATAGATTAATGATGTATGGATTAATGATGGATGGATGGAAGGATGAATGATGGATGGATGGATGATAGATAGATTAATGATGGATGAACTGATGTATGGAATAATGATAGATAGATTA
>JBBPBX010092040.1:0-13813 GCA_038048925.1 Garcialebias charrua
AAGATCCCGAAATACACAAATAAAACCAAGAAGTGTTGAAAAATAAAATATGTTTTAAGCACTGTCCCAATACAAACAAACTATATCAAGCCAAGGGTGATTTAGGACTAGAAGTAGCACAGTGCAAAGGTCGATAATCTGGTTAGTTGAAGAAGAAATTCCGCAAACAAACAAATTGCCGAGCACCAACAGCAAAGCAAAAAATTGATACGTTACCCTAAGTCTATCCTCACCCTGTCTCCTGAAAACAGGAGCAGGTGTATGGAGGAAGACGGTTTGGTGGAAACTAAGTTTGTGGTGCTTGTAAAGAGAGCAGTCTTTTACTGTCAGCATCAGTCAGTGTTTTATTCTAACATATGACCCCCCACCCCAAAAAAATAAAAAATAAAATAAAACACAGAAAACTGATTACTAAATGTACTTGAAGCCAAAGATAAAAAATGAAATACAGCCACATAGACCTGAATGCCAATTAAAACTGAAAGTTTTAATAATTTGGATTAGTGTTTGATAATGAATGCAGCAGAGGCAGTGCCACAAATGTACCGGTAGGTTTGCCTTCTTCGGGGAAAAGAGCACATTTACATGTGATGTCATTAGCTCCCACTAGTTCCTGCTCTGATCTCAAGTGAGCCACTCGATAAATTGACAAAGCCCTAGAACTCACAGGGTAGGTGAAGTAATCACCACACTTGCCAAAAAATTGAACAAGCACAAACTGTTCATCACCACATGAAACAATGTTCTGGACCAAACCAACCTGTCCATTCACCTGCACACAGTTATCTCCATCTGTGGATGTAATGCATCCCAAATCCAAGTGCAGTTGTCTGTACTGCTCATAGGCAAGCACATTGCCACCCAAAGGCAGTGGACCATTAAAATGCTGCCTTTTTGCCACGTTCACCTCATGCAGATCAACTTGGAAAGTTGCTTTTTTCTCTGATAGTCTCCTTATGATTTGTGGCAAGACAGAATTTGGTTTCCTAAGCATGTGCTTTATTTTCCCAAGAAAATTCTCAAAAGGGAATGCTGAAATATTCTCCAAACAACCATGCAAGATAACTTCATCTGGTAAATGGATGAGGCAATGGACATTATAAACCAAGTTTCTCTGCCCATACAAACGGCCAAAATGCTCAACAAACTGAACTAGAAGTTGACGTGCAAATTGGCAATAGTCTATGCACAGTGCTGGTGAGAGTAAGCAACGCATTGCTACAGAAAACATCATAAAGTTCTGGTACATTGCACCATCAAGTACTTTCAGCAAAACAACTGGTCCAGTATATAGCAGAAACTGCCGGAACTCAGTGGCTTTCCACCTATCTACATCCCAAAGAGAGCGTGGTTTGCGTGCAAATTCCTTAGGAACTAAAGCCTTCAACATGTCCAATGACTTGGAAATGGTACCAATCTGTGTGGGACCAAGACGGGTAGCACCAAAGCCTGATTTCCACAAATTAATCAGCTTTCTCATGACACCCAAACATGCTAAATGCATATAGTCTAAGGGGAATTGAGTAACCATACCCATGCCAAGAGCACTCCAATGACAAGGACCTGTGTGGTGTTCATCATCTTCATCCACTACAACAAATTCTCCATCCTCTCTCAGTTCAGCATCAGTTTCAGGGAATGTCACTCTTCGTTCACAATAGACACCACTCTGCTTACATTTATCACAACCAAAATAACCAGAATGCCCCTTTACACATTTCACAAATGAACGTGCAGGTGCATCACAGATTACAGTGGAAATTGTTACTTGGTAACAGTGACCAGCAAATGCAATACCACTTCCACAAAGACTCACCATTTCTGCTATGAACTGCTCAAGGTATTCACCAACATCAGTAGGCTTATGTTTGCCACAAAACAAGCCTATTATGAAGGGGTCTTTATGGGGAAGCTCCTCAACTAAACCCAAAATTGGCCAGAACTGATCAGAAGCACTTTTGAATAATGGAAGACCATCAATGTTTATCTGCAATGAAATCTTGTCAATTAAACTGAATAGGCTATGGTGTTGATACATTTGGAGTTTTTCAATGACACCCTTTTCTACACCGAAGTGATAGTATGAACCACCAGCAATGTTCATGATTTTTGAAGCGTAGGTGGAATCTGTCTTCAGCAAGGTTCTTGCATCCTTGGGAAGATCAGGATGTCCAGACTTTCTAAGAATTTTCAAGATACTGGAGAGAGCGACATGTTTTGTTTGAAATCTGACTGCCCAGTCTGCAAGATTGTCACCCAAGCACACTTCTTGTTCACCGTCAGTATCCAAGGAAGAACAATCTGTTGAGCGATCTGGTTCAAGTTCAGAGTTATGTGCAATGTGAACATCCAATTCAGAGGGAAAATCATAAGAATGATTGGCATGATGGTCTGAATTAATACTGCCATGATCATCATCTGAAAAGGACCCATTTACAGGAATATCTACAGTTTCTGGTTCATTGGTGCCATCATCATCATCATGAAGAGAGTCAGAACTTTCACGTGATTCACTGTGTTCACTATGCATGGCAATGACTTCATGCTGAAATGGAGGAGAATTTTTAACAAAATCTTGAGAATCATCTTGGTCATCATCTAAACACTTAAATTTCCGCTTGGCAGCAAGATGAGTTCGTCTCCAAAGAGTAGATTTAGGAACAGAATAAATGTTTTTTGCCATTGTCAATGAGAGTTTAACCCTAACCCCAAGCCTCAGTTTCAGTTCCACCACTTACTGGACAAACAGGTTTAACAATGTCAATCAAAACAGTTTGTTCACATGCAAATGAGGAACATCAGCCTGACGGTCATTAGGGGCCTTGATGACTCACAGGGTGCTCATGCAATGACAGCATTGGGGGATGGGGGGATCCGGGACAACAGTTCAAGTCTCAAGTCTGTAGTGAAAAAGGTTAAAAAAGTAAAAATAATCTTTCCACTTGAACGTCTCAAGTTTCTTCAACTTATCCAGCTGAGTGAACTCTTTCGATCTGTACGGTTCAAACCGTTCAGAAGCTTTGTGTTTGCTTTAAACTCTCACCGGTCTCAGAGTTTATGTAGTTCTTGTCAGCTGATCTGTTGAGAGTCGCTGCGTAAGTGACCTCCACAACCTGGATGTGTTCGTTTCTCTCTTCCTGTTCGGCAAAGTCCACAAGGAGCACTGGAAGAGGGATTCAGGCACCGTCATAGGACTCCTAAACCCAAACCCGATGAAACAGAGAGACGGGAATGACGGGGTGAGCTGCGTTCTGTTTTAAAGTTCCAGCAGAACCACAGTCTGACGGTTACAGAACATCTAGAACAGATGCTGAGGAAACAGCTGTTCACTGGAGAAAGTTTTAGCTTTAGAAGCAAAACTCAAATATTTTTGAGGCTAGCTAACTCTGAAATTAAGTAAAACATCTGAAGTTGCAGTTCAAAAGCCTTAAACCTGTCTTGGTGTAACTTGGAAGCAGCTTATAAATTATAATTAATTCAGAATAATTTAATGAGCAAACACAAACCTTCATTATTCAACTGGGGTTAGGAGCACAAGGCCTCAAGCCCTTACCTTTCTTGTTGGTATCTGCTGACCAGGGATTTGGATTTGGTTCAAGCATCAAGATCCAGCTGCAGGGCGGTGCTCCTCTGTGTTGAACCAAACAAACTAAAATGGTGGCAATGATGGGAAACCTTCACCACAAGGCATCCTGGGAGAAATCAAAGGGCCAATGAAAGGGCCTCCAACCAACAGTGGGGGTTGTGATTGCCCACCCTCAACTGTCACAGTGTTCAATCAAACCACCAGAACAACAAGTTTTGCTTCTGGGGGGATAAACAGGAGTTAATGGAAGCCATTTTCTGGCACCAGAGAAGTACTCTAGCTGGTTCCAGAGTTTAACTGAGAGAAGTACTGTGGGAGAATAGAGGGTCCTAAACCCTCTCTTAAACATCTAACTAACAGAAGTGTACAGTTTTTTACAACAACGCAGAAATAGAGATTTGGTGATAAATAATAACAACCATTATGTTTGAAAGCCTTAAACCTGTCTTGGTGTAACTTGGAAGCAGCTTATAAATTATAATTAATTCAGAATAATTTAATGAGCAAACACAAACCTTCATTATTCAACTGGGGTTAGGAGCACAAGGCCTCAAGCCCTTACCTTTCTTGTTGGTATCTGCTGACCAGGGATTTGGATTTGGTTCAAGCATCAAGATCCAGCTGCAGGGCGGTGCTCCTCTGTTTTGAACCAAACAAACTAAAATGGTGGCAATGATCGGAAACCTTCACCACAAGGCATCCTGGGAGAAATCAAAGGGCCTATAGGCGTGTTTCCATCAAGGTTTCTAGGTGCGCATTATGAAGCATCGCATCAGAAAAGCTAAATGGAAACGGCATAATTCGAGTTAACTTCCTCTAAGTCGCTCTAAAGTTTATACGCTCGCTTGAGGTAGTTTTTGGGGAGTCGATTCAGAGCTGAGTCGGCTAAACGACAGATGGAAACAGATTAGCCGACTCAGTTCTGCCGCAGCGAACATTCACGTCACGTGACTGATCAGCTGTTTCCGCTCCGGACAACATGTAACATCGCTAAAACTAGTTGGCATGACAGAATAAATACAACTTGCCCGATAGCAACACATACCTGAAATATTCTCTCCATTTTGCCGAGATGTCTGTTTTCAAACGCTACTTCCTGTTTACTGTGGAAGTGCGTAACGCTGACGTCTGACGTATGGCGCTGACGTGTGACGTAATGACGCTGACGTCTGACGTAGAGACGCTTTGCGTGGCATTGCAGATGCGCTTCAAGCCAGTTAATGGAAACACTTCTGATCCTCATAATTTTAATTTACATTTTAGCGAAATTTTCTAAAATTCGCTCAAAAATCGAATTTAAATTGGATGGAAACATAGCTAATGAAAGGGCCTCCAACCAACAGTGGGGGTTGTGATTGCCCACCCTCAACTGTCACAGTGTTCAATCAAACCACCAGAACAACAAGTTTTGCTTCTGGGGGGATAAACAGGAGTTAATGGAAGCCATTTCTGGCACCAGAGAAGTACTCAGCTGGTTCCAGAGTTTAACTGAGAGAAGTACTGTGGGAGAATAGAGGGTCCTAAACCCTCTCTTAAACATCTAACTAACAGAAGTGTACAGTTTTTTACAACAACGCAGAAATAGAGATTTGGTGATAAATAATAACAACCATTATGTTTGTACTACTGTACTCTTTAAATTAAATCACACCAAACATGTTTTTTCACATTGAATGTCCAGAGTGAACGTTCAGACAACAGACAAGAAGTGCACTTCAAAACAAAAATAGAGATTTGGTGATAATAATTAATGACCATTAAAGTTTTAAAGATTAAAAAACTAATTAAATAAAAATATGCCACTTGTTTTTTTTTCTTAAGCAAACATTAAGAAAACGTCAGTGCACTTCATATCAAGACAAAAATAAAGATTTAGTGACAATAACCATAGATTTTAAATATATAAAAAAAACTGATTAAATGATCACAGCAAACATTTGTTTTTCACAGCAATTGATAGTTTACAGTGATAAGACAAAATCAGAAGGGCAAACTTTTTATAACAAGACAAAGATAGAGATCTGGTGACAATAATAACCATGTAATTATGGTTATAGATAAAGAACCCATATGAGTGGGGGTCTCGTACGTGGGCCCATTGCTCTATTGAAGATATAAAGACTGATTAAAGAAGTCACAGTAAACATGATTGTCATGTCAAGTGAATGTTCATAGTGAACGTTCAGACAATGTTCAGACAATGTTCAGACAATGTCAGAAGTGCACACCTTTTGTAACAAAACAAAAATAGAGATTTGGTCATAAATTATAACAACCATTAAAGTGTCAAAGATGTAAGAAATAAGTGAATGATATTACACCAATTTTTTTTTCTTACAGTGAGTGAACGTTCAGCGTTAACGTTCAGGAAACGTTCAGACAACGTTCAGACAACGTTCAGATAATGTTCAAACAATGTTCAGACAATGTTCAGACAATGTTCAGACAATGTTCAGACAATGTTCAGACAATGTTCAGACAATGTTCAGACAATGTTCAGACAATGTTCAGACAATGTTCAGACAATGTTCAGCAATGTTCAGACAATGTTCAGGCAATGTTCAGACAATGTTCAGACAATGTTCAGGCAATGTTCAGACAATGTTCAGACAATGTTCAGGCAATGTTCAGACAATGTTCAGACAATGTTCAGGCAATGTTCAGACAATGTCAGAAGTGCACACTTTTTGTAACAAAACAAAAATAGAGATTTGGTCATAAATAATAACAACCGTTAAAGTTTCAAAGGTGTAAGAACTAATTGAATGAAATTACACCAATTTTTTTTTCTTACAGTGAGTGAAGGTTCAGCGTTAACGTTCAGGGTTAACGTTCAGGCAACGTTCAGACAACGTTGGGTCCTGAACATTCGACATTCGACCTTTAGACGACGTTCACTGAACGTCATCTGAACATTTGCTTGCTAGCTGGGTATACAATCCAACAATTTTTCATTTGCTCAAGGGACCATCTTAGCACCAACATAACTGGTTTGTTCCACTTTGAAGTAAGCTGTTTGGGGAAGAATCAGTTTTGTGTTGTGTGTTTCCTTGACTGATGAAGCCTTCTGGATGGAATGGAAACATTTCAGCACACACACAAAAAAAAAAAAAAAACTGTCCAGATGACCGGACTGAAAATTGTTGGAAAAGTGAAACACCCTTTTTTTTTTTTTTAAGAAACCATCCAAAAGAACTGACTTAACTTTGTTGGATTTTTTTTGTTTGTTTTTGTCCTGGATGATTGAGCCTGAACTTTGATGTTTTGAACCACTTTGGTTATGGCTGCCTCAGAGGAGTGGACGGGAAAGCAGGAGGACTCCAGAAACCATCTTATCACCATCAAACTGGTTGGCCCACTATGTGAATGTGCATTTAAAAGACTGTGTTTGTTGCGGCTCCTAATGAAGTCCTTTGGATGAAAGGTGAAATGGTTCAACAAAAAAAAGAAATCGTCCAGAGAACCTGACTTAAGTATGTTGGAGAAGTTAAACTTGCTGTTACCTGGTAACAAGCTGTGAAGTTCAGGTTTACTGAAACAAATGAAGTGTTTTTACTGTAGTTTAAAAAGTGCCAAATAATTACCGGTAAGTACAAATATTTTCATTCAGTTTAGGTTTAACATCCATAAACCTCTGCTCCCGTTTCTTATGAGTTCTTTCATTGTTATTTTATGTCATCGTTGAAGATTGTTTATATGTTAGTGTTTGTGTAGTTCATGCTTTTATCATTTTTAGTGGTTGTATGGTTTTATTTGTGTATACCAGGTTTCTCTTGCAAAAGACACAATTGTGTCTCAACGAGGCTAACGGGTAGAAATAAACGAAACCAAGATTCTTGTTTTGCAAACATTTTCCTGCAACCGTTTTTGTACTAATCAACATTTTTCCTATATATATATATATTTTTTTTTTAGATGAACATGTTAATTTGCCCAATTATTGAAATTTATAATGCTGGAAACAAAAATAAAGCTCAAAGACAAAATACAGAGCTGTGACATCATCAACATGCGCCCTCATTTGGCTGCAGCATCGTCCTTGGTGTTCAGAAATGGGATTGATCTTTTCCCTGCAGTTTCCAAGTATCATAACTCCATTAACCTGGAGAGCTGGAGAGCTGGTGCAAAGAGAATAATCTTCACATGAATGTGAAGAAGACAAAGGAGATGATTGTGGACTTCAGAAGGAATAAACACACCCACGCCCCACTGAAAATAGGTGGATCTGCAGTGGAAGTGGTCTCCAGCTACAAATACTTGGGTGTACACTTGAATGATAACCTCAGCTGGAGCAACAACACCACCAGCCTGATCAAGAAAGGTCATCAGAGACTCTACTTCCTCAGACGACTGAGACGTGCTGGTCTGAGCAGCCCAGTCCTCACCTCCTTCTACAGGTGTGCAGTGGAGAGCATCCTGTGCTCCAGCATCAACGTGTGGCATGGAGGCTGCACAGTTGCAGAGAGGAAAGCTCTACAGAGAGTGGTGAAGGCTGCACAGAAGTCTGTTGGAGTCAGTCTCCCCACCATCACAGACATTTACACCTCCAGATGCAGGAAAAGAGCCACCTGCATCATGAAAGACCTCACTCACCCAGCACACTCACTCTTTGCCCCACTCCCCTCAGGACGGAGGTTGAGGAGCATCAAATGTAGAACCACTAGACTGAGGAACAGCTTCTACCCTGAGGCTGTTAGACTCAATGAATAAATAAAAATAAAATAAAAATAAACACTGCAAAATATCACATCATGCTGATGCTGATCTGTTTTCTTGTTGCTGTGTTCATCTGTGACCATCTGCTCATACAGACTCATGTTCGTGCTGCTGTTTATAATGATGTTTTTTTCCACTACATTAGGGCTTAGTGTATTACTAGTTGATGTTTTTCTTAGTTAATTCTAGATGTTATTACTGTTTTTCTCTTGCATTTGTTGTTGGATGTAACTGGGACCCCGTGTACATAATCTCGTTTTCATCACGTGTATCACATGCGGTGCAAATGACAATAAAGACTCTCTGACTCTGACTCTGACTCTCTGACTCTTAAAGGTCTAAAAAAGCTAAGTCTGGTCCTCTGGACATTCGAAAAACAAAGCAAAACAAAAAAGTAGAAACGTTTAATCTTTCGTCCGAAAGACTTCCTCAGTCTGAGAAGCTGTATTCAGCTCAGTCTTATAAATAGCACCCTCCCACAGTGGATCAACCAGTTGGCTGATGACAGCCGAAACCAGCTGCTCACATGATCCATTAAAGATGGCTTTTTACTGCAGACATCATGAGTTTAACGTAAGTTTAAGATACTCATACCTCATGGTAATAATCCATTCAGAGAGAAAAAAAACAGTTTCCCTTCATGTGGTAAGTTAATTCAGCTTGATGATGAACTCAACCTCTGTTCTGAAATATCCCCCTGAAAATTATATTCTTTAACTAGGATGATTTGATCAAGTGCTTTCTTTATGTAAGGATGGGTTCATTCATCCCATCAACCAATAATTAAACAAGTCAAGAAAGAAGCTTTTCAATTTGTGATTCCAATGTCTAAAAGCTACTATATTTCCTCTTTAGTTTAGAGCTTACTTATATAGTGCCTTCCAGCCCCCTATGAGGGGCCCCAAAGTGCTTTACAGCACCAGCCATCCACACATTCATACACACATTCATACACCGGTAGCGGTAGTCTGCCATGCAAGGCAGATTTGCTTTAATAATAATAATGTCACACAATGTCATGTTGAGCTAAGTTTTCTAAACTTCATAAAGACAGTCGTATTTTTCTTTGACTGCAGAAAGTGAACCCTCAAATTAGTCTGTTTTAAACACAGACCAGCTTCTAATAATCCCTGCAACCCTGGAGCAGCAGCAATGGATGAAAACAGTGAATTGTTTGCAGGTGGAGCTCTCAAAGCTCTCCAGCTCCGATGTTTAGTTGACAAAACGGCACTTAAAGTTAAAAATATCAAATGCAAAAAAGCGTTTGATTGCCTTGAAGCCAGAAGCTGCTGTTTGACTGAGAGCGACGGAGCCTTTGTCTGCAGTCGAACAGAAAGAGGGCGACAGCACTCGATGTGAAAAGCAGCCCCGCGGAAGGAGAAAGACCTCTCCACTTCCCATTTTTCATCAATTCTGAAGTCAAACAGTGAAAGCGCAATCAGAGCTGCGGGCTCACCAAACGGCTTCGATGAAACAGAATCATCTCAGACAACAGTTGGTGCCGCCGGTCCTGATTGAGAGGCAGGAAGACACTTGCATACAGCTGCTTGGGTTGTGTTCTCACCACTTCCTGTTTGCCTTTGCAGCTTAAAGCCTCTTTCTCACCAGTTATGATCTATTCAGCCTCCGAAGAAACTAGCACTTTTCCTTTTGTGCCTTGTTTATGACTCTGAAGACGACTTAACGGAGGGCGGAGCTGAAGGCAGAAAGCAGGGAGGAAGAGAGACGCTAAGATTTAACTCCAATTATGTGATGCGGATCGCTGCTCAGTGTGTGTGTGTGTGTTGGGGTGTGCACAGGAATTAGTTTTGCTGAAGCATTTATCATATAAATATCCAGTCTGCTTTAAAGATTTTTTTTTTTTTTTACAAAACTGTATTAATTTGACCATTAAAGAAACACAGGCTAGCATGACAAAGAGTAAAAATGTAATTATAAAATGAACTAAAAGCATAATACAAAAGTATAGAGGAGCAAATAATAAACTAAATTCAAAAGTAAAATATAAATGAGGGCACTATACACATATCCATACGGTGGTACTGCTGCAGACCAGCTGCAGGCGGAGTGAGATGAAAATCCATGAATGAACAACGTACAATATAAAAACATAGAGCAGTAAATTCATCATATGCAGCAAATGTGCAGAGTGAACAGCAATAAGAATGTAGAGTACAATATTAAAAGAAGTGGGATGAGTAGAGAAAGTGGTCAGATAAGCTGACAATAATTAATTGAACCTGATAAAGTGACAATAAAATCCCCCCTCCCACGCAATAAGTGAAAATCTGCAAAGTAGGAACATTAAGGCTTTATAAAACATTCCCACACTCTTGCAGTGTTCTAAACTCGTAAACCAATGGCATTTTAACAACATACGTACATTACTGCTAAATTTTACTCGCCAGCTATGCGCAAACAACAGCTCGGACCCAGTCCACCAAATGCATTTTGGAGGGAGCCGACGCTTCGTATGGTCAGCACGGGACCAGACGGTGGTTCGACTGAGTGCAAGTCTGGATGTAGAAGTCTCGGTGGGCTCTGGAGAAAATGTAAAACCTACAGGTGGTGCCTCCCCACTCAGAAATCCTCATGGACTGGCAAGCAGCTCTCAGACTGACCGATGAGTCTGGAGATCCGGTTCTGGTCCAGTTCCTGGTGGATTCTGTGTGGCTCTCTGTATCCACTGTGTGCCAAAGTCACTGTATGAATAAGGACTGAACTTTATTGGATCAGATCAAAACTTTCCCTCCATTTCAGCAGATGGCAACAGGGCTTCTGGGCGGGGCACTGTTGGCTTCTGGGAAATGTAGTCGCTATGATTGGCGATACAGGCTTATTGAGAGAAAACGACAAAATGGTGGCACCTGTACGAAGTATTTAATTTTTCCGTTATACTGTAATGCAAAGGAGCAATGTAAACCAGCTACTTGGGCTTATTCTAGGGGTTTAAAGAGTTTGTGATGCGGCTTTAAAGAGTTGAAGAACCCAGAAGGAGAACAGCCTGAGGGGGTTGCTCTCCTCCTCCAGGTCCTGCACCAGACAACAATGCCTGCAAACAGACAGCAAAGGCACAAAAGCTGAGAGGCGTGTGAGATGAGTCCTGGACTAACCAACGGCTCAGAGTGCCAATCTGCTGCTCACACACAGCAGACAGTAAGCAGGAAGTCCAGTCATCTTGAAACACACCCCGATTATGATGTGTAGGTGGTTCCTGTCCTGCAGGTGATGGTGTGTAACCAGCAGTCCACACGGAAGAACATGACTCATTCAGAGAAAGTGTTGAAGGTCAGAAAGATGTTCTTACCAATTGATCAGTTTGATAAAGAGGTATCCTCTGGTGGTTCTCATGTTTATCTCGTTACACTTCAGGTAAATTCATATTGGAATGTTATTCCAGCAGAAGTATTGTGATATCCCTGCAGGAAATGACCTCATGGATGTAATGTGCTACAGCTAGTGAAAGGCAAAAGTGATGGAGGTGTAAAGGCTTGTGAAACACTTTGCATGAGCTGGTGTGCTTTTTTGTTGTTGCTTTGAGCCGTTTTAAAATCCACTTTGATCTAGCTGTATTCGGACTAGCCTTTTGCTAGTCAGTTGGTCGTTCAAACAGCTATATACTGTACAACAGGGAATCAGAATCTGAAAAAAACTTTATTATCATTGCACTGAAGTACAGCGAGATTTTGTCCGTACATTCACCCGAAAGATGGGCGGAATGCACGTGGCTGCTGCTCCTAAGAGTGTGGCCTCTTATTCTTTAGATAGAAAAGGGGAAAGGCCATAAAGAAAGGATAGTGGTATTACAAAAAAGATCTCTTCACACTTTGTCCTTGTCAGGACACGATTTAAGACATCCAAAAAAACTACCAGCAAGCACATTTATAAACACATTACACATGCATTCGATGACAAGACGGTGAGATTTGTCCATGAAGTAGTTCCAGATAGCACCATAGTCCTGATACTATAATGTTGTCAGTCGGTACAGCTCTGATATGCGTTCACAGAGGTTCTTGGGCAGGGGAAGGTGTTTTGCTGGAGACGGATAGAGCAGAGCCTTCTTAGTAATGATAATAATAATAATAATAAATTTAATTTATAACGCACTTTTCATTAACGAAAATCTCAAAGTGCTACAAAGTGCAAAAAAAATCAAAGATCAAATAAAAACAAGTGATAAAATCAAGTAAAATCAATGATAATATCAACTAAGATCTGCTCCATCCCCCTCCACCCTCCCTCACCAAGGGGAAAAAACGTAAACAAACAGCACGAGAGCCTGCGCGCAGAAGACTGAAAGTAACGTACCCCCATTTAGTGTTTGTAACGGTAACGGCGTTGTAACGATAGACATAGTAACTACTTAGATTACCCGTTAATGAAAAAAAGAACTCCGTTTGTAACGCCGTTTATTTGTAACTCCGTTATTCCCATCACTGGTGAAGATGGAGATGACAATGGGGATGATGATGATGATGCTCCAGTCCTGATGTAAAGCGGTGTATCGTCGGCATAACAGTGAAAAGAAATGTTGAACTGATTAATAATTTGACCCAAAGGCAGCATGTAAAGGGAAAACAGCAGGGGCCCCAGAACTGACCCTGAGGGACACCACAGGAGACACAGACTGTCTGGGACGTGGCATTGCCAAGACTAACACATTCCAGCCTATTGGAGAGGAAAGATTTGAACCAGTCCAGGACAGTGTCACAGAGACCGACCTCCACATGAAGATGGTGGAGGAGGATACTATGGTCCACAGTGTCGAAAGCTGCAGTGAGGTCAAGGAGGACAAGGATGGAGGGAGAACCAGTGTCAGCAGCCATGAGGACATCATTTGTAACTCTCAGCAATGCAGTCTCAGTACTGTGAGCTGCTCGGAAGCCAGACGGAAATTTCTCATACATATAGTTTACACATATCCCAGGAGAAATTTGATCAGTCGGCCTGCGTCAAGGCCGGACGGGGTAGTCAGATTCAGATAAGCCACAGTTGTTAATTTTTTCATGCAGACTGTTATTTCTTGTCAGTCTTGAGTTCTGCTGGTACTTTCGATATTCAAAATGGCCAGATTTGTGGGATATTAAGGTAAGAGTCTTATAAATGGGCTTTTAAACCCCAAAATACATTACGGCAAAGACTGGTTCATCCCAAAGATCCAGTCCCCTGGCACAAACAGAGTAATATTGTGTATGCTGTTCAGTGTCAGGAGGGCTGTGATCAGTCTTATATTGGGGAAACTAAACAGCCACTGGCCAAAAGGATGGCCCAGCACAGAAGATCAACATCATCAGGTCAGGACTCTGTGGTCTACACTCATCTCCAGGCCAGCGGTCACTCTTTCAGGGATGAAGATGTTCACATCCTTGATAGAGAGGAACGATGGTTTGAGAGAGGAGTAAAGGAGGCCATCTTTGTGAAAAGAAACCGTCCATCATTAAACAGAGGTGGAGGCCTCCGGGTTCAACTGTCCCCCTCTTACAATGCTGTTATTGCTAGTATCACTCA
>JBBPBX010092042.1:0-13812 GCA_038048925.1 Garcialebias charrua
TATTTGCGTCTTTGTTCCAGCCTTGCCTGGACATGTTCCAGGGCTCCCCCAAAGAGTCCCGTCGACTCGATCGGGTGCTGTAGGAAAGTGGACCTCTGGTTCTCCGGGAGGTCCGACAATGTTAGCCAAAGATGGCGCTGGGCGACAACTATTTCTGCCATTGCTTTGCCCTGGGAAATAGCTATTGTCCCCATCATGCTGAGCACGAGGTCAGAGGCACGGCGGGCCTCCTCTATGGCCTTAGTTGCGGCCTGTCCGTCTTTTGTTACCTGGATATCCTGTAGTTTTTCTGCCAAGTACGCCTGCACCATGCTCGACACATTCATTGCGCGAGCCGCGAGGCCTTGGGCCTTGTAGCACTTCTCGAGTTGTTTCTTCGAAGCGTGGCAGGCCCTGCTGGGTAGCGCTGTTTTCATCCCCGTGGCTATGGGGGCCAGGTGAGCCGCCAGAGACTCCTCTATCGAGGGTGCGCTGGCAAGGCCCAGAGCCTCCATTCCCGCGACATCCAAGAGTCGGGACAATGGCAGCATGATGGGAGCCCTGGGTTCCACCCAGGAGCGTTTGAGTTCCATAAGAAAGTCCGGAAAAATTGGCATTTTTTGCGACGTTGTCGGTTGCTTCACGTAGAAGTAGCTTCCCGCCAGCCTCATAACCTGTTGGCGAGGCGTGGGGTCTGGCCACATGACCTGCAGGGCATCAACGGCCCTATGGCACAGGTCGAACAGAGCAGGTACCGACAAGTACGGTTCCGGAAGGTTCTGCGCCAGGTTCTGGGAAGAATGAACAGTTTCTCCCTTGTCACCGTATTCGGCGTCTATGTCGGACACTTCTGGCATCGAGTCCTCGACGGCAAGTGAGGAGTCTGACGCATTGTCCTCTCCGACTCGGCCACTGCACTCCAAGCCCACGTTTTCGGGCTCCGGTTCGGGAGCAAGCAGGTTAGTGCGACCTTCATCGCCGCGGTCCTTGCCATAGATTTGGCCAACGTGTCCGCGGGGCGTTTCCTCTCTGTGGCCGTAATTTGACGACCGTGGGGGCAGAAGTCGGGGGATTCCAGCGCTTTCCTCGCGTGCAGGATCCCTAGGCAGACAGGACAGGCCTCGTGGGTGTCCGTCGCCGAGAGGGAGTAGCCGCATCCGCTGGGGCATGGGCACGAGCGAGGAGTCGTCGTCCTGGTTTTCTTCTTCTTTGTCCTCCGCTTTCCCTTCTCGGGAGCCATGTCCGGAGACGAGAAGAGTAGAAGTTGGTCCTAGTTTCCTTTTGTTCAAAGCCGTCTTCTCCGTCGTCTTGCTTTCGCTGGTAGACTGATAGAGATTAGCAGAAGGTTGTGACGCAGTTAGCGCCGTCGAGCAAAGCTGCGGAAGAGAAGAAAAACTTCGGGTAAGTAGAAAAATGCTGGACTAGCTTTCGCCAGCCCAGCAGTACGCAGGAAAATTGTCTCTGTATGCTCAGTGTAGGGAGCAAGCTCACCTCAATCAAGCGACGCGACAACAGAGAAGTCCCGCGATGTTCAGGTGTTTAAGCGAGGTGAAGGGCAAAAAAGAGAAAGATGGACGGGCGTCGGTCGCTTAAATGCACAGAGGGCGGGGCCTCTGGCGCGACGCTGACGCCCCTGCCGTAAAGGCGTGAATGTATTCCTTCAGGTAATTGCGCGGGGGCGCAATTCCCATAGCAAGTATGTTGCACCGAGAGACCAGACTGAAAGGGAACTAATCATTGCTTTAGATCACATTCATACACCAACAGGACACACATCGGAGGCAGTGAGGGGTTCAGTGTCTTTCCCAGGGACACTTAAGACATGTAAATGCTGGTGGAATCAAATCCCCAACTCTGGCATTGTAGGACGACTGCTCTAACCACTTAGCCACAGTCGCCCAAAGAGAACAGACATTTTAGAAAATTGTTATTTAATAGATAAAATGTATGAAAATGTAAGTTAATGATTCTGATTGTGTTTAGGCCATCAGGGGAGGCTTTGCTGACCCTGATGCTCCACCACTGGTTAATGCTATATGACACTGAGTGACAGGGTCTTAACCCGGGCTCTGACTAGAAGCCCTTTGTGTAGAAGTACACAAAAGGTGACCTCCAGTAACTGCCTCAAACATGTTTAATTTTCTATCAGACCAGACTACCACTACAATTCTGTGTCCAGTTGAAACACAAAACAATTCTGTCAAATGGGACAACAGTTTTTGACAGAAGTTTCACGGAGTTGAATTTTCTTAACCTTCAGTTCATGTCAGGGTACTACAAACTTGCATTGCTCAGTCGTTGTTTTTATAGTATGTTATAAGAGAGTAAAATGTGGTTGATTGAAGAAAAGAGACTGAGGCTCATCGGTTCCTCCATAAGACTGGCACCATTGTTTGGACAGTTCAAACTCCAAACACCATTCTCTAATACGACTTATTGACTGCAGGTAGTAGCCTACCAGGATGGAGCAATAAACTCAAAGTCCTAAAATCATGGTTGGGCATCATTTTAAATTATTTTTCTTTATGTTCTCTTATTCTTTGCTCTGTCACTCTCAGCCCAGCCCATAATTTCGTCGTCATCACCACACAGCCAGCAGGACACAGCACTCCATTGTCTTGGCCAGCTGTTGTTATGACGACCCAGGGAGTAACAGTGTTCCAGTGAAACCAGCAGAACATCAAGCCTCATTATGTCACTGATGACCTCTGGTCTCTACACAACTTGCTGTTTGTTGCAGGCAGACTCGTTCACAGGTCCAGAAACACTCAAGTGTCTGATGCCAAAGCAGCTTCTTCTTCAGTTATAATTATTTCAGAACAAGTAAACACATGCTTCTGTTGGGAGTTATATGAACCTCTGCACATTCTGAATATGAAAGGTATCACCTGCCAGTGTGGACATGTAAAACCAGACTCATAGGAACAAGAAAACCTGCTACATCAGAGTTAATAGTCTTCAAGCCATTTTTGAAGTCAACCAGTGACTGTGGAGCTCTCATGTAGTCAGGGAGGGAGTTCCATAGGCGGGGGGCAGCCACACAGAATGCCCGGTCTCCCATGGTCCTTAACTTGGTTCGTGGAATGTGAAGTAGATTACTGTTCTGTGATCGTAGAGACCGGGGTGGGAATATGGTGCAAGAATGTCCTTTAGATAATCTGGTGAAGTTCCGTGTAATTGATGTGTAATGAGAGCAGTTTTGTACTGAATTCTGTAGGTGACAGGAAGCCAATGGAGGTTATGGAGAATGGGTGTAATATGTTCAAATTTACGAACTCTCAACAGAATCCTTGCTGCACTGTTTTGAATATATTGAAGTTTCTGAAGGTTTTTGCCAGGGATTCCAATAAACAGGGAGTTGCAGTAGTCGAGCCTGGAGGAGACAAAAGCATGGACGAGCTTCTCAGCATCGGAAAAAGTTAGGGATGGGCGAAGTCTGGAGATGTTTCGAAGATGGAAGAAGCAAGTTTTAAACAGATGCTTAATGTGATTTTCAAATGTAAGATGAGAGTCCATTTTTATTCCAAGATTTGTAACAGAGGTGGAGAGGGGGATGTTTTGTCCAGAGAAGGAAATTTTTGTTATAGTATGTCATTGTTGTCCCCTAGTTGTCTGGTGTCTGTGTTGTCCCTGCTTGTGTCTCAGCTTAGTATTAATTCTCAGTCTCAGCTTAATTTTGCCCTGCTCCAGTTTAGTCTTGCATGTTTGATTTAATTCACTGTCCTGCCTCGGTTTAGTTATTGTTCATGCATCAGTTTGTGTTTTGTTCAGTCCTGCTCCAATTAGCCAGATTCTCTTCACCTGTGTCATGCTCTGCCTGTGTAGTATATAATCAGCTCTCTCTGTCTTGTCAGTTGTCTCCGGATTGTCCTTAATGGTGTCATGTTTCTGCCCTCCGTTCCTTGTCTTTAGTCTCTAGTCTTTAGTCTCAGTCTCAGTTATTTAGTGAGCTTGCTGCCCTGACAGCCTTTTGTTTTATTTTTGTAAAATAAAGACTTTTTGGATTTTTCCTGAGCCTCCTGTCATCCTCTTGCATATGGGTTCAACACTCCCTGTTGGCAGAATCTGATAGAATCCGGAGACCCCAAACCCTGAACCCAGTAGGAGGATGTACACTTTTGAGTTTTTGCCCTGTGAAGCAGCCCAGTCTGTTCAGTGTGACAGAGTAAGGGAGGTGAGGAAGAAGAATCCGTTTTGGGGGACCCGCCTGGTGATTAAGCCCGGGTCCTCAGCCTCTCCGTCTCACTCCTCCTCATCGGCTGGTCACGCTGCTGCACCCCGCTGCCCACCTCCTCTCAGCTCTCCTCCTGGCAGTCATGGGCAATCGTCTGAGAGAGGGGGGCAAACTGTTCGTCCTCCCCGAACACGGCGCAGAAGGGAGAGGACCTCACAAGCAGAGGAGAAGCCCAGCCCTCCGTCACCTGAGGAACGACCGAGAGTTTCGCTGAGTAGAAGGTACTGGTGGGAGGAGGATGAAATCCCCTCAATAGAAGAGGCGGAAAGATGGCAAGCCTTTGTGTTTGCAACATATCTGGCCCCACTTCTGCCCTGTGGTGAGGGGACCCAGGCCGACGCCCCTCACTCCAGTCCTCAAGAGGGGTTCACGGCTCCATCTCCTCCAACTGCAGCCTCAACTGGTCCAGAACCTGCAGCTTCAGCTGGTCTGGAGCCAGCAGTCTCAGCTGGTCCAGAACCAGCAGTCTCAGCTGGTCCAGAACCAGCAGTCTCCGCTGGTCCAGAACCAGCAGTCTCAGCTGATCCAGAACCTCCAGCCTCAGCCGGTCCAGAACCTGCAGCAGCCTCAGCCGGTCCAGAACCTACAGGTCGCCAAGAACCTGTGGTGGAAACTGCAGCAGCCTCAGCCGGTCCAGAACCAGCCTCAGCTGGTCCAGAACCTGCAGCAGCCTCAGCTGGTCCAGAACCTACAGGTCGCCCAGAACCTGTGGTGGGTTCCGAGTCCGGTCCAGAACCTGCAGCTGAACCACAGCCTCCAGCAGAGGGCGCTGCCCTGCCTCCGTCTCCAGCAGAGGGCGCTGCCCTGCCTCCGTCTCCAGCAGAGGGCGCTGCCCTGCCTCCGTCTCCAGCAGAGGGCGCTGCCCTGCCTCCGTCTCCAGCAGAGGGCGCTGCCCTGCCTCCGTCTCCAGCAGAGGGCGCTGCCCTGCCTCCGTCTCCAGCAGAGGGCGCTGCCCTGCCTCCGTCTCCAGCAGAGGGCGCTGCCCTGCCTCCGTCTCCAGCAGAGGGCGCTGCCCTGCCTCCGTCTCCAGCAGAGGGCGCTGCCCTGCCTCCGTCTCCAGCAGAGGGCGCTGCCCTGCCTCAGTCTCCAGTACCTGCAGCAGCAGGCCCGCCTCTGGTCGACTCCTCGCCTGCAGCTTGCCGTCCGCCCGAAGTGCTCCAGCCTGTTGGACGGCCTCATGGTCGTCCGCCAGAAGTGCTCCAGCCTGTTGGACGGCCTCACGACCGTCTTTTGCTTTGAACATTTACCCAGGGAAGTTTAGGTGTTTTTCTTGATCCCAGGTCTAGCCCTGCCGGTGTTTGTTTAGATTGTTCTTGCCCCTGTCCTTGTGTTTCTTGCCCGTTCTGTGTTTGGTGTGTTGGGGTCTTAAGGGACGTCAGGAGCCGTCCCTTGAGGGGAAGGTTATGTCATTGTTGTCCCCTAGTTGTCTGGTGTCTGTGTTGTCCCTGCTTGTGTCTCAGCTTAGTATTAATTCTCAGTCTCAGCTTAATTTTGCCCTGCTCCAGTTTAGTCTTGCATGTTTAATTTAATTCACTGTCCTGCCTCGGTTTAGTTATTATTCATGCATCAGTTTGTGTTTAGTTTAGTCCTACTCCATGTTTTAATTATTTGACCTGCCTCAGTTTAGTTATTGTTCATGCATCAGTTTGTGTTTTGTTCAGCCCTGCTCAATGTTCAGTCCTGCTCCAATTAGCCAGATTCTCTTCACCTGTGTCATGCTCTGCCTGTGTAGTATATAATCAGCTCTCTCTGTCTTGTCAGTTGTCTCCGGATTGTCCTTAATGGTGTCATGTTTCTGCCCTCCGTTCCTAGTCTTTAGTCTCTAGTCTTTAGTCTCAGTCTCAGTTATTTAGTGAGCTTGCTGCCCTGACAGCCTTTTGTTTTATTTTTGTAAAATAAAGACTTTTTGGATTTTTCCTGAGCCTCCTGTCATCCTCTTGCATATGGGTTCAACACTCCCTGTTGGCAGAATCTGATATAGTAGATGTTTGTATCTGGTGAGGGGTGCCAATCATTATGGCCTCAGTCTTTGAGCAGTTTAATACATAGATCCCATGTGACGTCACAAAATGGGCATTTCCGGGTTGTCCGCCATTTTAGTTGGTGATACTTCCACTCCTGACCACTAGTAGCAGCGTAGGTTACGAGCAGTGTATTTTTCGCGGTTGTTTATTTGTAAATAATTGCAATATTTATTTCGTGTTGGGACTGGTTGTAACAATCGAGCAATTGCTAGCAATTGCCAAGCGTAAGTTTTACGTAATTCCGAAAATAAGGAAGCATGAAGGACCAGATACAGAAGCGCTCACCACTGAACGTCGGCGAGTCTGGCTGTGTCAGACTAACCGCAAGGATTTGCCATCGTCAACATCAAAAATATGCTCCGATCACTTCAGGTAAGCCAAAATTGTATGTGATTAACTTAGCGAAACTGTGTGTGTTTGAACAATTTTTTTCATGATCTAGCTCTTCTGTTACTGTCGCTAGCTTAGCAACGCTATGCTAACATCCACACCGTAACACAGACAACAAAGTGCCTCGCTCGTGTTTAGCCTCGACTCTCTGTTGTTAGGAAGCTGCTTGTTAATAATGTATTTTGAACCTTTATTTACCCTGTGACATCAGGCTGACACACACGTTAACGTTTGTAGTCAGTCTGTTTGTCTGTTAGCAAAATAACTCATGGACCCACACGACAAACTGTTTCAACTGGTGCATCACAATAAAATTACAGAAACAGTAACACACACTAATGGTAAAACTATGACATTTACAGCAGTGAAATTATAATAAAAATGTATAAGAACAGCATTAAAATGAAAACACAGGAAAAAATATATACATGTACACAAAGTCAGCTCACACAGTATGAAAAGCCAGAGAACAGATGGGTTTCAGCAGGGACAGATTTATATGAAACTTTCTGAAACTAATCACTGGACGGACATTTACAACTGATAAGCTTTAGGATAACTCAATTTAATTATCGACCGATCTCTAAACTCTGCATATTAGCCAAGGTTCTAGAAAAACTGATAAACTCTCAGATCAAAAACTATCTGGACTCATTTAACATCTTACCTCTTCATCAATCTGGTTTCAGGAAAAAACACAGCACAACAACTGCTTCTCTGAAGGTTCTGAATGATGTTGTTGAAGCATTGGATGCTAAGGACTATTGTGCTGCACTTTTCTTAGACCTGTCTAAAGCTTTTGACACTGTGGATCATAACATCCTGTGTCATAAGCTCTCAGAAATCGGTTTCTCTGATCACACCATCGGTTGGTTTTCTAACTATCTTTCCAATCGGAGGCAATGTGTTCAACATAACGGTACTTCTTCCAGCTATTTAACAGTTAAAAATGGTGTACCACAAGGCTCAGTTTTAGGACCAACCCTCTTTACAATCTACATAGCTAATGTAGGTCACTGCATCCCTGATGCATCCTTACATTTCTATGCTGATGATACAGTTGTTTACTGCCGAGCTAAAACAGTAGCTAAGGCTTTCCAGTTACTGCAATCCGCTTTTGACATCATCCAGTCAGATTTGTTCCGTCTCAAACTTGTCCTAAATGCTGATAAAACAAAAGGGATGTTTTTTTCAAGTAGGAAGGCGGTTCCAGCAGATCTTCCTCTGATTTTATCCTCAAATGGTGTCCCTATTGAGTTTGTTGATTCCTATAAATATCTGGGTATACTGGTCGATTCACATCTCTCTTTTAAACTCCACGTGGAAAACCTAGTGAAGAAATTGAAAGTTAAACTGGGTTTCTTTTTCAGAAACAGATCATGCCTAACACTGAATGTTAGGAAACGCCTTGTATCTGTGACTTTCCTTCCCTCCATTGATTACGGTGACATTCTCTACATGAATGCTCCTACAAGCACCCTGCGGATGTTGTCTATCATGGTGCACTAAGATTCATAACTGGCTGTCAGTGCTGGGCAACGCTAATCCAAAAATTAGTTCCGCTATTTCTAAAGCACTTATTAATTTATTTAGGTCCGCAATTTCAAAAGCACTAATGTCTTATGAAAACTAGGGGAAGCTAATTCTAAACTGCTATTTAAATTCAACAATTGGTAGCCAGCAAGTTATGCAATATTTGCACTACACTGCCAACTAGTGGTCACGGTGCATGAACTGTTATACAGTGTTGTTTGAGTTTCAGAGTATTTAGTTTGGTTCTCATCAACAGGTTTGACAATGACAAAATGTACCCATTCCAAAGTCTGTTAGCTAAACTGCTGAAATATTTGCCTTTTTTTCTTCTTTTGTTACTTTTAGTACCACTAGATCGCATGTGTCAAACTCAAGGCCCGTGGGCCAAATCCGGCCTACCATAACCGTTTCTGTGGCTCTCTACACCCTAGAACTTCAAGATAACAGTTGTAAGCATGTTGCTCTCAGGTGGTGGGTCCCCATCCCTACACTCCCTGGTCTCTCTGTTAATTGTCTTGCTTATCTCCTCCATTTTGTTGTCCAGGTGTTTGTGATTGTCATGCTGTGTGTTCATGTATATAAGTCTGTATCTCTGTGTTTATCGTTGTCCTGGCATTGTCTCCTGTTGCCTCTGTCTCCTAAGTTCCTTGTGATTCCCTGAGTATGTAAGTTTGCTGCCCTGTCAGCTATTTTATGTTCTTAACTTCTGTGGCTGTCGCTGACGCCATTTTGAACAATGCTAATGGCGAACTACTTTTTTTAAATCCAGCAGATATGACCATTTCGTGAAACTCTCAAGCTTAGAAGAACTTGTGCTATAACGTCAGCTATGAAATATATTTTTTCTCAGCAAAGAAATAATTGTTTACCATGTTTTCTTGGAAAGTCCTTAACTTCTGTGGCTGTCGCGGATGCCATTTTGAACAGTGCTAATGGCGAACTAATTGTTTTAATCCAGCAGATTTGACCATTTCGTGAAACTCTCAAGCTCAGAAGAACTTGTGCTATAACGTCAGCTATGAAATATATTTTTTCTCAGCAAAGAAATAATTGTTTTTACCGTGTTTTCTTGGAAAGTCCTTAGCTTCTGTGGCCACCGCCATTTTGAAGAGAGGGCAAATGGCGAACTACTTTTTTAATCCAGACGCGTCGCGTAGGCCGCTGAGAAACATCCATAAGTTCACCCTCCATGTTAAAAACTCTTCGTCTGACTCTTCGAAAACAAGCAATAAGGCTGCAGAGTAATACACTGGCTGCTAACTGCGCTCTCTAGCCAAGAGACTGAGGGGGACGCTTTTTGTCACGGACCACATACAGCGCTGACAGGATATGGTCTGTTAGCAGTTTTCCGAGAGCCCGTAAATACGTTTTTTCGTTTTTACTGATAGATAATTAGTTATTAGCGGTACTGCATTTTAAATAAAAATAGCGCAAATCCGCTTATGAATTATAAAAGTTAGTCAATCCGTTGTAAACCTAACAAATTGTTTAGGTCCGCTATAAGCGGATTAGCGCTTTAGCGCTCCCTGACGGTCTGGCGCCCACCTTTGCTGGCTGTGATTATCGTACCCACCACTGCACCCTGTATTCACTGGTTAACTGGACATCATTAACCTCACACAGACTCTTCCACTGGTACACTTTCATCTTTAAATCATTTCTTGGTTTGCTGCCCTCATACATCTCCTCCTACATGTCTTTGTGTGAGTGCAGCTACAGTGTGCGCTCTCAGGACATGATTACCTGCAGTGTTCCATCAGTGAGGACTGAACTTGGAAAAAGGGCCTTCTCCTACTCCGCTCCTGCTTCATGGAATATCTTACAAAAAGATCTGAAGCTCTCGACATTGACTTCTCTAAATGGTTTTCAGAATCTGTATGAATCCTGGCAAAAACCAATGCAGATTTGTTCCTGTCTTTGATTTTATACGTCTACCTTATAATGTTTTGCTAGTTTTTTGATACTTTGTTTTAAAAAAAATGTATTTCTCTCTTTTTTTCTCTCTTTTGTTTTCTATTGTTTATTGTTTATTGTTTAAGGAAATTCTACCATTGCTGTTCATCATTCTTTAGTTTTAGCAGGTCGCTTTCGTAAATGAGCCATGAGGCTCAATAAGATTTACCTGACTAAATAAAGGTTGAATGAATGAATGAATTTAAGATGGCCCCTATCGCTACCTGAATATATATTGGAAACAAAAATGTTTATCACTGACAGTTTTTGAGCTAAAATTTGATGTGGCAGTAACTGAGAGTTCACACGAAGACGTTCACGTCGAAGACGCCGAGGAGGAAAACGTGTCAGGAGACAGAGGGAGAGGAGGAAAGTGAAGAATGTAGGACTGAGGGTTGCAACTCTAAATGTGGAGACAATGACAGGCAAAGGTAGAGAGCTGGCTGACATGATGCAGAGAAGGAAGGTAGATGTTTTATGTGTCCAAGAGACCAAGTGGAAGGGCAGCAAGGCTCGCAGTATTGGAGCAGGGTTCAAACTGTTTTACCATGGTGTGGATAGAAAGAGAAATGGAGTAGGGGTGGTCCTGAAGGAGGAGTTGGCAAAGAATGTAGTAGAGGTGAAGAGAGTGTCAGATAGGGTGATGTGTCTAAAGGTAGAAGTAGAAGGTCTGATGCTAAACATAGTAAGTGGTTATGCTCCACAGGTTGGATGTGATGGGGAGGAGAAAGATAAATTTTGGAAAGATTTGGATGAAGTGATAGAGAGTATTCCCAGGGAGGAAAGAGTGGTGATTGGAGCAGACCTGAATGGACATGTTGGTGAAGGAAACAGAGGGGATGAGGAAGTGATGGGTAGGTTTGGTGTCAAGGAAAGAAACCAGGAAGGACAGATGGTGGTGGATTTTGCCAAGAGAATGGAAATGGCTATAGTCAATACCTATTTCCAAAAGAGGGAGGAACATAGAGTGACCTATAAGAGTGGAGGAAGGAGTACACAGGTCGACTACATTCTGTGTAGAAGAGGAAACCTGAGGAGATTGGAGACTGTAAGGTTGTAGCAGGGGAGAGCGTGGCCAGACAGCATCGGATGGTTGTGTGTAGAATGACTGTTGTTGCGAAGAAGAGAAAAAGAGTAAAATCAGAGAAGAAGACCAAATGGTGGAAGCTAAAGAAGGAAGAATGTTGTGAGAAATTCAGAGACGAGCTGTTAAAGGCTCTGGGTGGTAAGAAAGAGCTTCCAAGTGACTGGGCTACTACAGCAACAGTAATTAGAGAGACAGGTAGGAAGGTACTTGGTGTGTCATCTGGACAGAGAATGGATGATAAGGAAACCTGGTGGTGGAATAGTGAAGTGCAGGACGCCATTCAAAGAAAGAGATTAGCCAAGAAGAAATATGACAGTGAGAGGACTGAAGAGAGGAGACAGGAATATAAGGAGATGGGACATAGAGCAAAGAAGGAAGTAGCTAAGGCAAAGCAGAGGGCGTACAATGAGTTATATGGGAGACTGGACACTAAAGAGGGCGAGAAGGACTTGTACCGATTGGCAAGACAGAGGGATCAGGCTGGAAAGGATGTGCAGCAGGTTAGGCTTATTAAAGATGGGAATGGGAATGTTCTAACAAGTGAGGAGAGTGTGATGGGAAGATGGAAGGATTACTTTGAGGAGCTAATGAATGAAGAGAATGAAAGAGAAAGAAGAGTGGAGGTCATAGAAACTGTGGACCAGGAAGTGGGAAAGATTAGTGAGGGTGAAGTCCGGAAAGCTTTGAAAACAATGAAGAAGGGGAAGGCAGTAGGACCTGATGACATACCAGTGGAGGTTTGGAAATGTCTTGGAGAGATGGCAGTGAGGTTTTTGACTCAAATATTTAATGGAATATTTGAGGGTGAGAAAATGCCTGAAAGAATGAGAAGAAGTGTGCTGGTTCCCATTTTTAAGAACAAGGTGATGTACAGAGTTGTAGCAACTACAGAGGAATTAAGTTGATGAGCCACACGATGAAGATCTGGGAGAGAGTTGTGGAAGCAAGACTTAGACAAGAGGTGACTATCTGTGAGCAGCAGTATGGTTTCATGCCAAGAAAGAGCACCACAGATGCATCTTTGATTTGAGGATGTTGATAGAGAAGTACAGAGAGGGTCAGAAAGAACTCCATTGTGTGTTTGTGGATTTAGAAAAAGCATATGACAGGGTGCCAAGAGAAGAGGTGTGGTATTGCATGAGGAAATCTGGAGTGGCAGAAAAGTATGTTAGACTGGTACAGGACATGTATGAGGACAGCAGGACATGTATGAAGACAGCAGGACATGTATGAAGACAGGACATGTATGAAGACAGCAGGACATGTATGAAGACAGCAGGACATGTATGAAGACAGCAGGACATGTATGAAGACAGCAGGACATGTATGAAGACAGCAGGACATGTATGAAGACAGCAGGACATGTATGAAGACAGCAGGACATGTATGAAGACAGCAGGACATGTATGAAGACAGCAGGACATGTATGAAGACAGCAGGACATGTATGAAGACAGCAGGACATGTATGAGGACAGCAGGACATGTATGAAGACAGCAGGACATGTATGAAGACAGCAGGACATGTATGAAGACAGCAGGACATGTATGAGGACAGCAGGACATGTATGAAGACAGCAGGACATGTATGAAGACAGCAGGACATGTATGAAGACAGCAGGACATGTATGAGGACAGCAGGACAGTGGTGAGATGTGCTGTAGGAGTGACAGATAGCTTCAAGGTGGAGGTGGGAGTGCATCAAGGATCTGCTCTGAGCCCCTTCTTGTTTGCTCTGGTGATGGACCGACTAACAGATGAGGTCAGGCAGGAATCCCCATGGACTATGATGTTTGCAGATGACATTGTGATCTGTGGTGAGAACAGGGAACAAGTGGAAGAGAACTTGGAGAGGTGGAGGTATGCTCTTGAAAGAAGAGGAATGAAAGTCAGCCGTAGTAAGACAGAGTACATGTGTGTGAATGAGAGGGAGGAGGTGGAACAGTGAGGCTACAAGGAGCAGAGGTCACAAAGGTGCAGGACTTCAAGTACTTGGGGTCCACTGTCCAGGAAAATGGGGAATGTGGTAAAGAGGTGAAGAAGAGAGTCCAGGCAGGATGGAGTGATGGAGAAAAGTTTCAGGAGTGATTTGTGACAAAAAGGTGTCAGCAAAGGTCAAAGGAAAAGTTTACAAGACAGTGGTGAGACCAGCTATGTTGTATGGTCTGGAGACAGAGACATGGACAAAAAGACAGGAGAAAGAACTGGAAGTGGCAGAAATGAAGATGTTGAGGTTCTCCTTAGGAGTGACAAGGATGGATAAGATCAGGAATGAGATCATCAGAGGTACAGCACATGTTAAACAACTGGGAGATAAAGTTAGGGAGGCCAGACTGAGATGGTTTGGACATGTCCAGAGGAGGGACAGTGGGTATATTGGTAGAAGGATGTTAGAAATGCAGCTGCCAGGAAAAAGACAAAGAGGGAGACCAAAGAGGAGATATATGGATGCAGTTAGAGAGGACATGGAGGTAGTTGGAGTGAGGACAGAGGATGCAGAGGACAGAGTGAGGTGGAGGAGGATGACTCGCTGTGGCGACCCCTGAAAAGGGAAAAGCCGAAAGAAGAAGAAGAAGTAACTGAGAGTTCACAGTATATAAATATAAATCTGTGT
>JBBPBX010092043.1:3812-13812 GCA_038048925.1 Garcialebias charrua
TCAATGTGGGGACTTTCAACTTCAACGTTGGTCTCCAATCTTCATCCAAGGGTCGCCTCCTCTGCATCAATCAAGGGACCCCCTTTACATGCTGATACAAAAACAATTGTTGCTGATTAAATCAACAACTCTAATCGATGTGGAATTACCAATGTGGAATTACCGCTGTGGATTATAAACTTTGTTTTCCAAGGGATTACAGACTCAGTTTTCCAAGGGATTACAGATTCAGTTTTCCAAGGGATTATAAGTTTTGCCGCAATGTGATTGCCAACAAACAATATGGGATTATATATATTTTTTCCACTTGCTGGATTACATCAAGATCAGAGACATTTGGTGGTATCCTTTCGTGTTGGAACTCATCCCCATGGACGAGCGATGACTTCCAAAAGGGGGGAATGTAGTGGACCAGACCTTCGTCTCTCTGAGACTGTAGTGGACACACCTTATCACTGAATCTCTCAGTGACATACCTTTTCACTGATCCTCTCAGTGAAACAGACATTAACATAGTTTATTCGATTTAGTTTGAATCTAAGAACATAATCACTCACAAGAGACTCTTTTTACTCTTTAATTTTTTTCTAATTAAAATATTTTAAAAGAATAACTTTTTGTCATTTTTATGATCATGTGTTATAATTCTGGTTAATTCTTCATGTGATTGTGTTCAACTATGGATAAGTTCAAAGTATATGTCAGACTGAACTTTCAGTTTTGTTTAAAGTTAGAAACAGTAATCTTATAACTGGCTCCTGTTTCTGTCTCCTCTTAAAACAATCTGCTTCTCTGTTTTTCTAAACATTTCTTTCTGACCTTCACTTGACGTCAACTAATCTCCTTCTATTTTTTGGCGGGAGGGGACACTGGCGTGATGTTCGTGTGATGTTCGTTGCTTCTCCGTGCTAAAAAGTTATTTTACTGTTGCTATTTTTTTGGACATTTTTTGGACATTTATCTGGACTTATTTTGTTCAGTGGTTTTTTAATCAAGGACTTTACGGACAGCTTAATTAGTACTTACTAACCGGAATATTGGACTGTCTACCTCCTGTCTACTCCAACACGAAATATGCACGAACTTTGCTTGGAGAACTACGCAGCTGCAATTATTGTTTCGCTTACCTGCTGCCTCTGTCAATCTCCTGTGTCATCTGGTCTGTTCTGGATTTTCTCCTGTGCTCCTCTTCAAGGTATGCTCATTCAAAGTCAAAGTCAAAGTCAACTTTATTGTCAGAACTGCAATATGTACAGGACATACACAGGGCCGAAATTGCGTTTCTCTCAGTCCCTCGGTGCAACAGTAACCATCTAAACACTAAAACATTTAATAAACATAAGCATAAAATAGTAAAAAAAGTGTAACACTGTCCTGAGTTTTTTCATAATAGTATAAAAGTATGAAAATTTACACCAACACTGAAACACCAAACACCCCTAAAACACCAAACACCCAATGAACATAAGCATAAAATGAAATAATAAAAGTGTAATACTGTCCTGAGTTTTTGCATAGTAGTATAAAAAGTATAAAACGTATATCTATAAAATAAACTGAAGTTTCTAGCGTTGACATTTGCAAAGAGTGGCACAGCAGCATATGAGTTAATGTACACAGTACATGTATATGTATGAGGTAGTTGATGTTGGTATATAGGCAAAGTGGCATATGAAGTAAGGCACATAAGGCACATTTGGCATCCTTAGATAAGGCTAGTCAGAGAATGCTGTATATGTATCTGCAGTAGTGTAGATAAAAGTAGTGTAAATGTAAACAGTAATAATAAATGTAAAGCAGTAGTAATAAATGTAAACAGTATTAATAAATGTAAACAGTGAATGTAAACAGTAGTATGACTATAGGCAGTAATGTAATACAAACATTAGTGCAAATATAAGAAGTAGTGCAAACTGAATGAGCACATGACCGAGAGTTTAGTGAATAACCCGTTTGATGACACAGAGTCCAGTGTTAAAATCTTTGTGTTGAGTGATAATGTGTGAGAAAGTTTTTTGTGTTAAGGCAGTTCAAATGGGAGGGGAGGCAGAGCAGGCAGAGTGTTTAGCATTCTGACTGCCTGATGAACAGAGCTGTCTCTCAGTCTGCTGGTTCGAGCCTGGAGACTCCTCAGTCTCCTCCCTGATGGCAGCAGTCTAAAGCGGCTGTGTAGTGGGTGTGTGGGATCACCTGCCATGCAGTGGGCTTTCCGAGTGAGGCGTTTGCTGTGTAAGTCCTGCAGTGAGGGCAAGGAGGTGCCGACGATCTTCTCAGCTGCTTTCACGATGCGCTGGAGGCTCTTGCGGCAGGATGCAGTGCATGCACCAAACCACACCGTGATGCAGCTTGTCAGGACACTTTCTATGGCTCCCCTGTAGAAGGTGCACATGATGGAGGTTGAAGCTCCAGCCCTTTTCAGCTTGCGGAGAAAGTAGAGGCGCTGGTGAGCCTTCTTGGCCAGTGCTGCAGTGTTCCTGCTCCAGGACATTCAAGTTACATCTCACTGCTTCTTGGTTAATTTTTTCGGAGCCGTGGATCTGCTATTAGCGGCTAGTTCTGTGCTAGCTTCCCCCGGCTTGGCTGGCTCAATGTTGACCTACTCCGCTTTGCAGCTGATTGGACTTAACAACTGCTCCATTCCTCCTTCTGTTTCCACCATCAAACAACTGGGTCTTCTGCATAAACCTCGTTACATCCATAGAAGCTATTGGAAGAAATCAGTTTATTCTCGTCAAGCTGGCTCTGACACAATCCCTTCTGTTTGGTCTACCTGATGTGTTGCACCTCGATTACGTCATCAGAACGCTGCGTCTGTAGTCCCTTGTAATCCACAGCACACGAAGTGGCAAGGAAAACGTGGAGTGAACTTTAGTCTGCTTAAACCTCTTCTAAAGGTTTCTACTCCAACTGGTATTAAAATAGAACTTTTCTATGTACAATCACTATCCAACAAATTGTGTCTAATTCATGGTCACATTCTGGAGAAGAACTTGGACCTCATGTGCCTTACAGAAACTTGGCATCAACCAGATGTGTACAGTTCTCACTTGACATCAACCAGATGTGTACAGTTCTCTGAATGAAGCTTGTCCCTCTGGATACAGTTATCTGCAGAGAGCCCGTTGCACTGGCCACGGTGGTGGTCTGGCTGTAATTTACCGTAGTAATTTAAAATGGTCACATCTGGCTTCTCAGGACGTTTCTTCTTTTGAAAGTTTGGCCTTCAACCTAAAAGCCCCACTCCTGATGAACATTATATTGATTTATAGGCCTCCCAAACCGCATGTTTCATTTAACTCAGAGATGCATGACATCCTCACTTTTTTTCTGCACCTCCCCTGTGAAAAATATTTTTCTTGGCGATTTAAATATCCACATGGACAATTCCTCTTCCCCTCTGGCAATGGATTTTAAGTCTCTTTTGAACTCTTTCAATCTCACCCAACATGTTGACGTCCCTACGCACAACAGGGGGCATACTCTGGATTTGGTGATTACAGACACTGTACTCATTAATAACTTATCTGTATATGACCTGGGTGTCTAGGACCACAGTGTCATCTCCCTGGAAGTGCCTTCAACTTCGCCTGCTTCAAACCTAAAACGACCTATCCAGTTCCGGGACTTTAAAAACATTTCCCCTGATGTTCTGTCCGCTGATCTTCACTCCCTGACCGTTGTCAATCATTCATCTGCAAATGATTCTGTGGATTACTACAACCAATCTCTCCAGGAACTTCTGGACCTACATGCTCCCTTGAAAACAAGACTGGTGTCTTTCTCCCTTTCAACCCCCTGTTACACTGGTGAGTTGCACAAGATGAAGGTAACTGGCCATGCTATTGAGAGACGTGTAAAATCATCTGGGGCCTCATGTACAAAGACTTGCGTGGACTTCTTACTGAAAAGTGACGTACGGTCAAATCCAGAAAACGGCATATGCACAAAAAAATCCAGATGTATCAAACTGTGCGTACGCAGGAATCCACGCACATTGCTTTTGTACATCACAATCAACGTGGACTTGAGCGCACATGACAGAGTGGCCGACTCCGCCTTTGACACGCCTCCATATAAATATGCAAATTCATTTAAATATGCCCTGCACCAGAGGGATGTCGTCATTGCTCTATTGCAAATCATGTCGAAACGTGGAAAAAAGAGGAACTTCACGGACTATGAACTGGAGACACTTCTGAGTGAGGTAGAGAGGCACAGAAAAAGATTTTGTTTGGCACGCATAGGCAAGGGGGGTTCGAACGAACCACCCACTTTTAAACGAGAAGTTGACCACGTAAGACTAACATGCCTAGATAGGTCACTGGGTAGCGCGTTTGCCTTCCGTCCCAAACCCCATGAGTTCAATTCCCACATGGTACAACCTTTTTTTTATTTATTCATTCCAGATTTAAATAACACAAGAAAACTATTTAGAAAAAACAACAAGAAATGAAACAATACATGAAATGAAAGGAAGCAGAAGATTTCTTGTTGTTGTTTTTTAAATAGTTTTCTTGTGTTCTTTAAATCTGTAATGAATTTAAAAAAAAACATTGTACCATGTGGGAATTGAACTCATGAGGTTTGGGATGGAAGGCGAACGCGCTACCCCGTGACCTATCTAGGAATGTTAACATAACTTGGTCAACTTCTTATTTAAACGAACCGCACCCCATAAGGCCATTGTTGTCAATATTGTTGCCACTATTTGGCGCATGCTTTTGTATCCACTCTTCTAATTGCGTACATGTGGATGTAATAATTGTTAATCATGTGTGTTTGGTGGGAATAATAATTATTTTCACATCATGAACAGTTTCTCAGAATCCCCTGTAAGTGTCGCCAATGGAACAAAAACCACAGAAACGTGCGTACACCAGCCTTGGAGTTGCCGTGGAGCTGCGCACATTTCCACGTTCAGTTCTGTTTTGATACAAACGGAGTTTTGCGTGGAAAATGGCGTACGCAAGGTTTTTGTGCGTACGCACCATTGATACATGAGGCTCCAGGTCTCTCTGTACATAATCAGGCATACAAAGAAGATCAGAAAGCCTACGCCTATTCTCTTAAAGAAGCATGCTCCAAATATTATTCCAACATCATCAACAACTGCCCTGGAAACTCTAAACAGCTCTTCTCCACAATAACTCATCTGCTTAATCCCATTAAACAAACTCATGAGGACTCTGTTCAAAAATGCAACCTGGTCCTTTCATTCTTTAAAAACAAAGTTGACTCAATCAGATCTCAGCTCCACAACCTCCCTGATCTTCGTTTGCCATCTACCCATCTGCATTCTAGGTCCCTAAGCAGCTTTGATGAAGTTGTTCAGAGTGAGGTGGAGACCATCATCAAGAAAATGAAGCCTTCATCCTGCGCCCTGGATCCCTTCCCCTTGTCTCTCATAAAATCCAATCACTCTGCAATAAGCCCATTAATCACACAAATAATAAATAAGTCTCTACAATCTGGTCTTGTTCCACTGCCTCTAAAAACTGCCATCATTAGGCCTCTTCTGAAAAAAAATCTAATTTTGATCCCGACATTCTTTCTAATTACTGCCCAATTTCCCAACTCCCATTTCTGTCTAAAATGCTGGAAAAAGCAGTTGTTACTCAGCTGCAGGTCCACCTACAATAACACTCACTGTATGAGAAGTTTCAGTCTGGCTTCCGAGTGGCTCACAGCACTGAAACTGCATTGCTGAGAGTTTGCAATGGTGTCCTCATGGCTACTGACACTGGTTCTCCTTCCATCCTTGTCCTCCTTGACCTCACTGCAGCTTTCGACACTGTGGACCATAGTATCCTCCTCCACTGTCTTCATGTGGAGGTCGGTCTCTGTGACAATGTCCTGGACTGGTTCAAATCTTTCCTCTCCAATAGGCTGGAATGTGTTAGTCTTGGCAATCCCACTTCCCAGACAGTCTGTGTCTCCTGTGGTGTCCCTCAAGGGTCAGTTCTGGGGCCCCTGTTATTTTCCATTTACATGCTGCCTTTAGATCAAAATATTAATCAGTTCAACATTTCTTTCCACTGTTATGCCGACGATACACAGCTTTACATCAGGACTGAAGCATCATCATCATCACCATTGTCATATCCATCTTCACTCACTGCCCTCTCTACCTGCCTGGAAGAAATAAGGGCATGGATGAATCAGAACTTTCTTCAATTAAACTGCTCCAAGACTGAGGCCATACTGATTGGCACCCCTCACCAGGTACAAACATCAACTATAACAACAATTTCCTTTTCTTGACAAGACAGCCCCCTCTCCACCACTGTTATAGCCTGGTTAAAACCAGACCCTTGTCCTCCACTTTGCTTTGGACTAGGGTCTGGCATTCCTCCCATTGAAAACGATTTCTCCTGGAGGCGTTGGCCTCTGCTGAGGAACAGGGAAAAGCATTCTGCTCCCTCCCCTCAGAGCCATATATGGCTGCTCCCCCGTGGTCTCCCCCGTGCCTGCTGAACTTGACTTCAGCTCCGCCTCCTGCAGCTTTTCTCTCGCTGCCTACATATTCTGTGTTTACATGTTAATAAAACGCTTTTAAAAAATGAAATAAAACCATGGATCGCTGGTCCAGCTCACCAGAAGACCAGAAAATCTGCAGGGACTCAGGCAGCAACGTAAAACCCGAGTTTAATTCTCTCGTGACAACCTCAGCCATTTCCTTGTAGCGGAGAGAGAGGAGGAGGAGGAGGAGGGAGAAGGGAGAGATCACTTGACTTTTGGCCAAAAAAAACAAAAGAAAACTCCAGATAAGGGATTAAGAAGGGGAAATTAATACATTTATATCACATATAAAACAGTCCTGCATCGCTTTGCATCGCTTTGAATGAGAACATGCGGCTGCTCGCTGGCTGCGCGCTGGGACAGGTGGGGGCGTGGGTTAGGGTCCAAAACTCCGCCCCTTCTGTTCTCTGATTGGTCCGGTCAAAAATCTACCGGAGAAATCGTTGTCAATGGGAGAAATCCCAGACTGTGCAGTGAAGGGAAATGAGAATTGAGCGGAGCTGTGCAGGAAGGCGAGGGCCAGGCTACCACTGTTACAAATCTTGGAATAAAAATGGACTCTCATCATACATTTGAAAATCACATTAAGCATCTGTTTAAAACCTGCTTCTTCCATCTTCGAAACATCTCCAAACTTTGCCCATCTCTAACTTTTTTCTGATGCTGAGAAACTCGTCCATGCCTCTCCTCCAGGCTCTGCATTTCCCTGTTTATTGGAATCCCTGGCAAAAACCTTCAGAAAATTCAATATATTCAAAACAGTGCAGCAAGGATTTTATTGAGAGCTCGTAAATTTGAACATATTACACCCATTCTCCATAACCTCCATTGGCTTCCTGTCACCTACAGAATTCAGTACAAAACTGCTCTCATTACACACCAATGCTTACACGGAACTTCACCAGATTATCTAAAGGACATTCTTGCACCATATTCATCCACCCGGTCTCTACGATCACAGAACAGTAATCTCCTTCACATTCCACAAACCAAATTAAGGACCATGGGAGACTGCGCATTCTGTGTGGCTGCCCCCGCCTATGGAACTCCCTCCCTGACTACCGAGCTCCACAGTCATTGGTTGACTTTAAAAAAGGCTTAAAGCTGCTGTATGTAAGTTATTTTTAAACATATTTCTTCACTCTGCCACTATCTCTTGATATATTGATGTTTGACAGGTAATATCTGAAAAAAAAAACTATAGTCCTCTGGCGTCTCCCGGTGGTAATAAAAGCATTTATAAAAACCAGAGCGCCCCGCGGTTAACCAGCCAATAAAAACAGCCAGCCAATAAAAACAGAGCTTCTAACTTCTCACCCCCTAACCCACGCCCCCCCAACCCACGCCCCCGCCTGTCAACCCTGCTGCCGCCGCGCAGGTTCTCGTTGAAATAATTGCAAAGCGATGCAAAACTTGTTTTGTATGTGACACAAATGTATTAAATATCCCTTCTTCATCCCTGCTCTGGACTTTTATTTTGTTATTTTTTCCAAAAGTCAAGTGATCGCTTCTTCCTCTAGACCTTGACTGACATAAATGAGGAAGTCACAAGCGCATTAAATCATGTCCAACGTGGCAGCGTGAAGCTCTGCTGATTTCAGGGTGTTTTTGTGTTGCTGGACCAGTGCTCCATGTTTTTATTTTATTTTTTAGAATGTTTTATTAACATATAATCACAGAACTTTGCAGCGCCTGAGACGGGACGTAGTGGAGGTGGAGCATTCAAGGATGCAACGCGAGCGAGGTGGAGCTGAGTCATATATGGCTCTGAGTGAGGAGGGACCAGAAACATGTCTCCGTTCAAAATTTTTCTAAGTGCCAGCGTATTCCAGAAACTGCAGACGGCACCTTTAAAGACTTTTCTTTTTAAGCGAGCCTACTCTTCCTCCACATGATTTTATCTTAGATCTTAGTTGATATTATCATTATTTTTAATTGAATTTATTATTGGTTTTTGTTGTATTATCATTGATTTTACCTGATTTTATCACTTGTTTTTATTTGATCTTTGATTTTAGTTGCACTTTGTAGCACTTTGAGATTTTTGTTAATGAAAAAAGCGTTATAAATTAAATTAATTATTATTATTATTATTATTCCCTGAATGAACTTACCAATCGGGGAGGAACAAGTCACTGACGTCAGATCCTCTTTAAAAGTTCTAAACTTCCTGGAACTATTAGATCTGTTGAGAGCTCTACTCAGAGTTCTACAAGGAAGTGGGATGTCACACTTTCTATTTAAGCTGTGGACGTCTGACCATGAGCAAAAGGTCTCCGTTCCTCAGCAAGGGTTATAGCAGCCTCGCTGTAAACCCATTCGAGCATTACAGCTCCAAACTTTGAATGAATCTCCTTTCTGGAATATTTTATCTTGGAAACAAGAACCGGAAATGCTCGCTTCTTTAATCAATGAGGCGGAGGTTCAGGAATCGCTGATGGTAAACGGACTGACCTGCTCGAACGTCAAGGACTGATCCATTCTTGGCAGACCGTCAAAGGTAACGAGTCGCTGATTGTTTTGCCTAACGGACCTGGGTCTAGCTGATATCGCATGGAGAGCTGCCATTTTCTGGTTAAACACTTCAAGAAAAAAATCTTTTTCCTTCCATTCTCTTTCCTCCTTCTCTTAAAACGTTATATCTTGCCAGTAACATTAAAGCTCCACTGACATCATCTTTTAGCTTTCCATAAAATGGCACAACATATATATATATTAAGATTGACCTCTGATCGTTTTTGCTAAAACAATGTGAAATTAATGAAAATTCCTCTCAAAAACAGTTTAAAATTAGCGCCATTTTTTTAACACGATAAATAGGGATTTCCCCGTCGCAGGATGATGACGTCATAACAAGACTCGTCTCTACTGCGCACCTTGAAAACAATGGAGGAGATACAAACTCGATCCGTCCAATTTAGCCATTTAAAAGTTAATATATTAGCGGATTGTCTTCAGAGAAGCCAAAGTTATTTCCAGTAAACAGCAGGTTATAATGTTTTTCAGCTCCTGCTGGTTTTTGGAGACCTTCACTTCATGAGGTGAGCTGCTGTGTGGAGTTACATGAGCTGCATGTGGACGAGGCAGAAGGAATTCTACAACATGTACATCGTCTCCACAGCACTGAAATGGTAATATATTAGTTAATGTTTCTAATAATTATTCAACATTATTAGTTATTAGTTTGTGTACAAAACAATTTGCACAGGCTCCTGCAGCTGTTGATTATTTTGCTTCAATTTGTCAGCTTTGTTATTTAATCCAGTCAACATGTTTACAATATTTCATATTTATTTTTCTATTTAATTTGGACATCACTTGGTGTTATAGTGGTGTATCATTAAAATGATGGAAATACTGTACATGACATTAGTTTGACCCATTGTCTTAATATACAGTATACTGCATATAATATATACTGTGTGTGTCTGTGTGTTTTATCATCAATTCACAGAAATATCTTCACCTGAAGAGTGGACCA
>JBBPBX010092045.1:0-13812 GCA_038048925.1 Garcialebias charrua
TATCACCTGCTGCACTCGGACAACCTAAATATAAGACACCACTTTAAAGTAAAACACGTAAATGCCTTTCCTAGCACTAAGCTAACCGCTAACAACATTAGCATTCTAATCGGATTTTTTCTGGGAACAACCAAGTGTTGAACCACTACACAAGCTAGGGCATAACATATCTTACCTGTCTTTCTAGTTACTGTCCAATAAAATATCTGAAAATATGATTTAAACGATACGACCCTTACCTGTAACAAAGTGGTCGCTGCAGACTCTCGTCAGTTTCTGCACCTCCTGTTTTTAGCCGTAGGTTGTAATCCACGTTTGTCGTCTTTTTTCTGTAAGTTTTTTTAAATTAATCCCCTTGTAGCATACTACTTTCGGAACACGAAAATAACTTTTATCTATCTCTCGATTAGAGCGGTTGCAACAACCGTAAACGGCACAGAATTTAGGCATGTTGATGCTGAATCAGCAACAGAAGGAAACGGCTGCGTTTACTTCTTGCCCCGCATCTGCATTCTGTGACGTCACTGCTACGTCATCTGAAACCCAGCAATAAAATAGTAAAGACAATGCCTATGTTCAAGAAAATGATTAAGACTAGGTTTTTGAAAAGTTACATATATTAATTTATCTCAAATGTACCATACAATTGTGATTAGTTATTTGTCATGTTCTATTATTCATGGATGATTGTTGTCTGAAATGATATTTGAGTTTAATTTTGTTTTAAAGAAGGGGCAGATACGATAAGATTATTTTCTTCTTCTGCCACCTTTCATTTTATGTATCGTTTACTTTTACTATGTGATTTTGTAAATTGTTTTTTTGTGTTTTTTAAAATATGAAATGAACAAATAAACTGAAATAAAATACTGATAACTTAAGTTACAGAATTTTATGCACTTCTGTATTACTGTATTTTTTCCTATTTTTGGTATAAATATCAAACGATGCATAAAATTTGACACAGTAAGGAACCTAAAATTATTGTTATCAATAAATGTTCTATTTGTTTACATTGTTATTTATTCTTTTCAGAGTCAGAGTCAGAGAGTCAGAGAGTCTTTATTGTCATTTGCACCGCATGTGGTACATGAGATGAAAACGAGATTATGTACACGAGGTCCCAGTTACATCCAACAACAATGAAAGAGAAAAACAGTAATAACATCTAGAACTAACTAAGAAAAACATCAACTAGTAATACACTAAGCCTAATATAGTGGGAATAAACAGCAGCACGAACATGAGTTTGTATGAGCAGATGGTCACAGATGAATACAGCAACAAGAAAACAGATCAGCATCAGCATGATGTGATATTTTGCAGTGTTTATTTTTTATTTTATTTTTATTTATTCATGAGTCTAACAGCCTCAGGGTAGAAGCTGTTCCTCAGTCTAGTGGTTCTACATTTGATGCTCCTCAACCTCCGTCCTGAGGGGAGTGGGGCAAAGAGTGAGTGTGCTGGGTGAGTGAGGTCTTTCATGATGCAGGTGGCTCTTTTCCTGCATCTGGAGGTGTAAATGTCTGTGATGGTGGGGAGACTGACTCCAACAGACTTCTGTGCAGCCTTCACCACTCTCTGTAGAGCTTTCCTCTCTTCAACTGTGCAGCCTCCATGCCACACGTTGATGCTGGAGCACAGGATGCTCTCCACTGCACACCTGTAGAAGGAGGTGAGAACTGGGCTGCTCAGACCAGCTCGTCTCAGCCGTCTGAGGAAGTAGAGTCTCTGATGACCTTTCTTGATCAGGCTGGTGGTGTTGTTGCTCCAGCTGAGGTTATCATTCATGTGTACACCCAAGTATTTGTAGCTGGAGACCACTTCCACTGCAGACCCACCTATTTTCAGTGGGGCATGGTTGTGTTTGTTCCTTCTGAAGTTTTCAGCTTGTCAGTTACATCACTGACACTAAATTTATGACCATTTTAATAGAAAAATCGTTTCTGAATCGAAAAATCGATTTTGAATCAAATCGTGACACCAAAAATCCGAACTGAATCAATTCGCCAGACACTGAGAGATCCATCCATCCATCCATCCATTTTCTTCCGCTTATCCGGGGTCGGGTCGCGGGGGTAGCAGCCTAAGTAGGGAGGCCCACCTTCTCACCTTACAGCCCACTCAGGCCCACACTGAGAGATTTGCACCCCTATCTCACTCACACCTAGGGTCAATTTAGAGTCCCCAATCAGTCTAACATGCATGTTTTTGGTCTGTGGGAGGAAACCGGAGTACCCGGAGAAAACCCACGCATGCACGGAGAGAACATGCCAACTCCACCCAGAAAGGCCCCCGGACCAGAATTTAAACCAGGGACCAGCAACATATCACTTAACAAATCACCATACATACACACTTTACATAAACGCATAAACATAATTTTTGGCACTAATGGGACCTCATACAGGCCAGGATTTTGAACTGGTGTAACCTACTCTCTGAGAGGAGCAGCTCTACCCACTGCCCCACTGTGCTGCTCATCTAGAGTCAAAACATGAAAAACACATTGGAGTTTTTTATTTATTTAACTTAGCAACACAAAAAGTTCTCTACTCTTTGGATATGGGGGCGACATTCAAACTTTTAGTGGAAACAGCTGAGCAGGAATGTTGGTCCCATTACAGCTTCCAGTGCTAACATGTGTTTTATGTACAGAGTTTGTACCAACAGGAGACACACATCAGCTTTTATTTTACTAGAAATGACAACCATACCTGTTAGAGAACAAACATGTGGTTGGTGGAGGTCTGACGTGAAGCTCCTGCTCCTACACAGAAAAACACACACACAGTCACGAGACTAGATTATCCAAGCACGTGACAACGAGACGTAGCTGCTAACAGCTACATATGCTAACAGCTACACATGCTAACAGCTACACCTGTTAACAACGACAGACGCTAACAGCTGCAGATGCTAACAGCTACACATGCTAACAGCTACATATGCTAACAGCTACACATGCTAACAGCTACACCTGTTAACAACGACAGACGCTAACAGCTACAGATGCTAACAGAGTGAACTAACTTCCTCTCCACAGACAAGAAGCTGCAGTGTTACAAGCCTCTGGCAGCAGCAGCTTGGAACTAAATCACAGAATAAAGTATTTGACTCACGAGAAGTCTTTTTTTCATCAGTAATTGAAATAAATCACGGAGCTAAATCCAGACGGAGCTTCTCTTCACGAAGGGAAACAAAGAGGCCGAGCTGGTGACGTCATGTCCACATATTTACCAGCAGCCACCACCAGGGCAGTGTTGCCAGGTGTACGATAATTATCGTATTTGTACGATAATTTTGCTCTCTGTACGATGTACGATCAATAATCCCGAAAAAGGCCAAAAATACGATAATTTGGCCATTCTGTGAACGTGTAGTTGTGATCGGTTTCCATCAGCCTGTCGCAACTGTCTGTCGGAGTTTTTTTGTGAACCCTGAAGGCGTCTTGAAATTCCAGCCAATCGTGCTTTTCTAAATGTGACAGAAGAGTGACGTATATGCAGAACAACGGCCATGATTGGCTGAAAAGTCCGCTGCACCCGCCCCATGAGTTAGAAAAAGCAGAGCCGTGTGACACGGTCTGGAAGAAGTGATGAAAATGATAGAACGTTTATACAAAGTTGAACGTTAAATTATAATAAATAAATGTATTAAGAAAACATGACAGGAAAACTGGGACATTACTGATACAGGAAGACATTTACACAACATTCATAAGGTAAGATATACAAGGAAAGCAGGAAGAAACAGGAACTTACTCGCATTAGAACAGGACACACAGACCTTAATAAATCTCTTAAAATAATTGCAAAGCATGAAACAGGACTTTTTTGTGACATGTGCACCAGCAATTTCCCTGAAACGGTTCAACATGTCTTTATGGAATGTCCAGGGTATGAAACAAAGAATGCATTTCCAAAAATAAATAAATAAAATGAATATTAAATTTACAATTAGGGATTTTTGAATGTCCAGAGGACCAGACTTAGCTTTTTTAGATTTTTCTACCTGGATTATTGAGCATGCATCAGGGTACAATTAGGGATGTTTTTAGCAGTGATATCAGTAGTTTGATTTGATTTGATGTTTATTCATTCATTTTAAAAGAACAATACAAGACAGTTTCATCAGATACAAGAATACAAGTAGGATAAAATGAAGGGAGCAGAAAGAAGATGAAATCTTATTATATCTGCCCCTTATTGCTTTATATCAGTAAAGTTAAAGATCAAGTTATTATTTCCTTGAAAATACAAACTTAACAGACAGAATTTAGTTGAGTTATTAAATTAGTTTTACAGAATTATTTTATTTTTATTTTTTTTATCTCCTGTCCACACTTCAGCTCGGTGGTGGTTTAACCCGACCGCCATGAAACAAAACAAGAAGAGTGTGTGTGTGTGTGGTGGGGGGGGGGGGCTCGGCTCATTAGTTGCCACCAGACAATAATGCGTATTAATGTCTATGGTTCCCACCAGTACTGACGCCACAAAGCTGTGAGTGCCTGTTAGACGCTATTCAACAACAGAGTGACTATAGAGCATACTTGTTATTTTGTTTATGACGGATGTACGATAATTTCCCTCAAAATACGATAATTTTAGGGCTCTAGTACGATAATCCTACATTTCTCACCTGGCAACACTGCACCAGGGGGCGGGAGAAGAGTTCCAAGATGGAGGAAAGGAGTTAGACGCTTCGTCGGAGTTTCTCCCAAAACTTGCAGAAAAACGGCATTTTCAACAACTTTTGGTATTCATTAGCAATGCCAAAGAATCACTCGACGAAAAAAAAGGTTTCTACCACTTCTCAGAGTTCACCTGAGAAAACCAGCATCACAAGAAACGGCAAAATGGAGCAAGAACTACTCAACGTCGTGAAAGAGGAGCTAATGAAAGCTATTCACGAACAAGGAGCTTCCTTCCAGAGGTCTCTGGAAAAGTCGATGGATGAGCTCAAAAGGTCAGTTGAATCTATTTCTGCTGACTTGCAAGAAATTAAAGGAACTTTACATAACACTGTGAAGAGAGTGGATGCTGCTGAAGAGAAAATTAAAATGCTGGAGAACAAAGTTGCCGAATTGTCACGCGACAAACGCCGCTGTAACCTACGCCTGCGTGGTGTGAGTGAGGCTGAGGGTGAAGATGTGAGGAGAAAAGTGGTAGAAATCTGCGAGAACATAGCTCCAAGCCACAAAGAGAAGTTTGCTGAAGTGATAGACTCAGTACACAGGCTTGGAAGAAACACAGCTGCGCCGCAGCGCTACTCGAGGGATATCATCATCCAGTTCTCCACGAGGCACTACAGAGAAGTAGTGTGGAAGATGTCGAAGAATGTTGAATACATGACCCAGAGGAAGCTGCGCTTCATGGAGGACCTGCCACCGGAGGATCAAGAGAAAAGAAAAAGGCTGTGGCCCATCATCAAAAAGGCACGTGAGGAGAAGAAGCGGGCCTACTTCGTTGGGGGAAGGGCCTTTGTGGATAACAAAGAAATTTTCTAACAGTTGTTCTGAAAAGGGAGAATACTCTGATTAATTCAATCTAAGAGTTAATCGCTGCTCTGACTTTTGTGTTTGTTTGTTTGTGTGTTTGTTTGTTTGTTAAACATTTCTACTTTAAAATTTGTTTCTGTTAATGCTCGAGGCTTAAGAGACATTACTAAACGCAAGGCAGTTTTTCTTTATGTGAAACAGTTTGATTCTGACTTTTGCTTGGTTCAAGAATCACATTCTACTGAAGATGACCACAACTTCTGGAAATCACAATGGGGCGAGGACCTGTGGATGTCGCATGGAAACCATCACTCAGCTGGAACGTTAACCCTGAAGCACAAGTTTAAGGAGAAGGTTATTTACACTATGTCTGACCCAAATGGACATTATGTGTTAACAGTTTTTTGTTACTGCAACCAGTTCTTTTTATTAGGTAATGTTTATGGGTACACTAACACAAGAGAAAACAAAGAATTATTTCAAACACTAAGTACTACCTTTGAAAGTATCAAGGAAAGGTTTACTGATATTAAAATATTACTGGGAGGAGACTTCAACGTCACATTAAATGATGATTTGGACAGATGGCCTAGCAGAAATAAAACCAACTGTTTTTTGAATGATTTTATGAATGAACAAGGTCTTCATGATATCTGGAGAGTTACTAACCCAAATAGTAAAGAATTTACTTGGACAAACAAGGCTGGTTCTTTACGATCCAGAATAGACTTTTGGTTAATATCGGAATCCCTTACTCAATTAAATTGCAAAACAGAAATTATGCCTACTCCATTAACAGACCATAAAGCAATTGTATTAACTTTAAACTTATCTCCTGATAAGCCAACTCAAAGATACCCAGCATACTGGAAACTAAATAGTTCTTTATTACAAAACGAATCTTTAATTGAAATAATAAGAAGAAAAATCTCAGAACGTTTTGAGACTGCAGAAGATACAGGAGAATATCAAAAACAATGGGAGCTTTTAAAATATGAGCTGAGAAGATTGTTTATAGAAACAAGTTCTAAACTAAAAAAGGAAAAGAAATCAGATGAAAGTAATCTGATAGCCAAATTAATCTCGCTATCATCCATATTGCCTGAAAATCTATCTGAACAACAGCAAGCAGATCTCCTAACTGCACAACTAAAACTTGATCAATTATATATCAATAAAGCTAAAGGTGCATTTGTACGTTCAAGAGCGAAATGGTTAGAGGAGGGTGAGCAAAATTCTAGCTATTTTTTTAAGCTAGAAAAACAAAGGCAAAATAAAAATAGTATAAATAGACTCTCTTCAAATGGTGATATCATAGAAGATCCAAAAGAACTATCTAAAATGTGTGAGAACTTCTATAAAAAACTATATACCTCAACCATTTCACCTGCTCATATGAATGATTTCTTTAACAATCTAGGTAATATTAAGACAATTGGAGACTTCAAAAAATCAATTTGCGACTCTCCCATTACGCTTACAGAAATCTCAGAGGCTATTAAAAAACTTAAATTAAATAAATCTCCAGGTACTGATGGGCTAACTTCTGAATTTTACAAACTATTCACGGAAGAACTTGCTCCCTTTTTGCTGAATGTTTTTAGAGAAAGTATAGATAAAGAACAATTACCGTCCACTCTATGCCAAGGCTTAATTACACTCATCCCAAAACCACAAAAAGATGTATTAGTTTTAGACAACTGGCGCCCCATTACATTATTAAATAATGATTATAAAATTTTAGCATTATGCTTAGCAAATAAATTGAAAAAAGTACTTCATGATGTTATTGGGGAAACTCAAAATGGTTTTATGGCGGGAAGACACATAATTGATAATATAAGGCTTATCTTAGATTTATTAGACTACGCAGATTTAATATCAGAAAATAGTTTTGTTCTCTTTCTTGACTTCCATAAAGCGTTTGACTCACTGGAACATGATTTTTTATTTAAAACTTTGGATCTGTTCGGTTTTGGTGAGCACTTTAAGAAATCAGTACGCACCCTTTATGCTGGAGGCAATAGCTCAATTAAACTAGCTCATGACTCTGTTCAAAACCAAACTGAAGACCCACTTGTTCAAAAAAGCTTTCAGTGTGTAACTTTTATTATTTTGTATTTTAGTATGTAGCATCTTTATTTCAATTGCATTTTTATTTCACTTGTTCAAAAAAGCTTTCTGTGTGTAACTTTTATTACTTGTGTTATTTTAGTATGTAGCATTTTTTATTTCCATTGCCTTCTTTTATCGCTGTGGTTTCTTATTCTATTTTCATTGATCTATTGTTCCCGTTTATTTTTTCTTTTTATCCTGTTAAGCACCTTGGTCAATGCAAGGCATTGTGGAAGGTGCTATACAAATAAAGTTTATTATTATTATTATTATTATGGAACCTCTGGCAGGTTTAATGTTGAGCGTGGAATTAGACAAGGTTGTCCAATTTCTCCATTTTTGTTCCTTCTTCCTATGGAGATTTTAGCACATTTCATTAAAAACAGCTGCATAAAAGGTATTCAGATTGCTGGTAGAGAAATATGTCTGAGCCAACTGGCAGATGACACAACTCTATTTCTAAAAGATTGCTCTCAAGTAAAGTGTGCTGTTGAGCTGCTTGGTGAATTTTCTGCAGCCTCAGGTCTCAACCTTAATTTATCTAAATGTGAGTTACTCCCTATTAAAACATGTCATGACACAGAGATCTCAGGAATCCCAGTAAAACACAAAGTTAAATACCTTGGTATCTATATTATAAAAGAGGAGGACCAAAGATTAAGTGATAACTTTAATCCCCTTGTTACTGTAATTCAAAAAAAATTCAATTTATGGGTACAGAGAGATTTATCCATCTCCGGTCGTGTATTACTTTCTAAGGCTGAAGGTCTCTCCAGTTTGGTTTATGCGACTTCTGCCTTGGAGGTTCCCAAGGACATCATTTCAAAAGTGGATAAAACATTGTTTGATTTTATTTGGAAAAAAAAGGTTCATCTAATCCGAAAAAATGTTATGATAAATAAGCTGTGCTCTGGTGGGTTTAATGTATTAGACTTACAGACTCTAAACTCCTCCTTTAAAATTAAATGGATCAAAAGATATCTCTTAAATCCAAACTCTTTGTGGAACTTCATTTCAACACATGTATTTGAAGCATTGGGTGGTCTATCTTTTATTTTAAGGTGTAATTACAACATTGACAAAATTCCGATCAAACTCTCCAATTTCCACAAACAGCTGTTTTTGTGCTGGACTCTGGTTCACAAACACAATTTCTCTCCACACAAATACTATATCTGGAATAACAAAGACATTTGTTTTAAACATAAATCTATTTTCTTTAAAAATTGGTTTGACAGAGGAATAGTTCATGTACATCAGTTATTCAACAAAGACGGCAACACTTACTCTTACAGTGAATTTTTAACTACGTATAACTTTCCAGTACTACCAAAAGAATTTGCAATTGTCTTTGATGCAATTCCATCTGGTGTAAAAATGTTGATGTCAAATCCTGTACAAAACAGCACAAACTATTTAACTGAAGAATTATTCATTGGTAACTCTGACCCTTTTTTAAGTGAAAAAACAAATAACAAATGTATTAGAGAATTAATAATTAGAGAATGTATTAGTAAACCTGCTTCTATATTCTTCTGGGATAATTTATTTAATGATATCTGTTGGAAAGATGTTTGGTTGTTACCTAGAAAATACTTTATAACTAATAAGATTCGAGAAGTATCCCTAAAGATTCTGCATAAATGTTATCCTGTAAACTATATAATCTCCAAGTACCGTCCAAACGTAGACCCAATGTGTTCACTCTGCCACAGCTCTGAGGAGACCATCATCCATCTCTTCTGGGACTGTTCTCATACTCAGGTGTTCTGGAAAGACATTTTCATGTATGTAAATAGAAAGTTAGAAATTGACCTACCATTTGACGCTAAAATTATACTGTTTGGTTTCTTTTGTCCAAATATTTCAAGTAAGAAAGTTTTTGTTGTAAATTTAATACTACTCTTAGCCAAATTTTACATCCACAGTTGTAAATTCTCCTTGCTAAAACCTAGATTTATAGTGTTTTCTAATTATATTTCCTCTTACTTAGCTACTTTAAAGTACTGTACTAATGCCAAAGCTTTAAAAACTAAAACAATCTGTAACGAATTTCTGTTGTAAGCTGCCCAAGACACATTTTTGTTTTTGTTTATGTGCCTTTATTCTCTTTTGTGCTATGCATGCCTTAAGTCTCGAGCCATGTTTGACATTGTAAGTTTTTTTTGTACTTGTTTTTATAAAAAAAAAAAAAAAAAAAAAAAAAAAAAATCCCACAAACCCTTGCGCGCCTCAGTAGGCGGTGCTAAACAAAGATGGCGGTGTCCACGAAGCGGCTCATGGAGGGGAGCAGAGAAAACGTGCAGGCTATCGAAAAGACAGCAGGGACGGAGAAGAAAACGAAAACAGTCAAAAAGAGGAGTTTACAGGAGGAGGAGGAGGATCAGGTGAGACACTTACCAGCCGGGATGAAGATGAGATGACTGACATGTGATGAAGTGGTCACGAGCTGGCTGTTAGCTTAGCATGAAAAGTCAAAGCAAAACACAGCGTGGAGTATTTCAACCCGCATATAAGCTGACACTTTTAACATTTTCTAATAGTTATTGTTGACGAAAATGAGCTAATTGTGCACCTAATTAGACTTTACAATCTAACGAACACAGTGTTTATTAAAATTGTTTGACGCTAAACTTGTTTTAGTTGAAATTGTCACTGAATGGAGACGTTCCCGGTGTCAAGTCAGTTTTCCTGGATTAAAGAGGTAAATTATATCGGGTAGTCAGATACTATTACATTTTATTTATTGTATTTATTCACTGTACACAGCTACTGACACTGCACATACAGTAGCTGCTTCATCATGCTGAGACCCTCATACTAACTTTGTAAATCAAATCAATTATCTTCGTAATTGCACTGAAACACATTTTGGTTTGATTGTTTTCTTTTCAGGTAAATTCACAACTATCTTAATTCAGTGACTTAGATTCAACGCAGTCTGCTGGCTTCCTTTGATACACAACTTTACTACCCTGAGACAACTTCTGTTGTGACTTGGATCTATAGAAATAAACTGAAATGAATTTATAGTTTTGTCGTTAATTTCTTATCAGTTTGTTTTTCATAATTGCATATCATCAGTTCTCCTCAACTGCTATCCTTTCAGCTTTCACCCAATCCTTAGTTGTCATTCAAATTCACTGCAACGGGCAGGTGCTTGTTTTATAGAATATCATCAGCTAATCTCTCTAATTGTTTGATTATACATTGGGGCTATTGTTAAATTAATTAGTTTTTTGAGTGTGACATTTCCATCTTTCCTTCAGCTCATCAACTTCAGCAAGGAACCTGTTAATGAAGACGAGGGCGATGCCGATCTATCCGACAGCGAGGACAGTGTCTACTCTGGACTGGAGGATTCTGGGAGTGACTCAGAAGAGGAGGAGGAGGAATCAGATGAGGAGGAGGGATCAGATGATGATGTTGATGAAGATACGATTGAGGAGGATCAGAGTCAACAGGTAACATTTAACTTGGGGTATCTGTGTTACGGCTGATTAGCTGGTGAGACTCACGTTCGGCCTGTGGACTCACCCATGCTGTCCTCTTCAGACAGAGGTAAAGAAGAGTAAGGAAAAAGAAGAAGAGAGTGAAGAAAAGGAAGTCAAGGGAGCAGACGAGTATCAACATGACAGCTCAGATGAGGAGGTGGGATTTTATAAATGTCTGAGTTCCCTTTGGTTCTGTTGGTTTTCTTGTGTGGTTCAGTGACTTAATGATCAACACGTCTTCTGTCAAGTTTTCTGATATTTAACTCTTTGCTCACAGTCTACCTCATTATCATTCATCCCTCATACATGTTCTCTTTTCTCTCCTCTTTGTCAAAGTCACAGAACACAGTTCAAACTCACGCTGTCAACTTGTCAGTTCATTGATCTGTTCAGACACTCGAGATTAGCTCATTCATGTTTAATTAACACTGTCCGTCAGCAATCATAAGAACTCCACATTTTCTATAAACTATTGAGTACTCACATCTCACAAAGTTTCTGTAAGTTGTCACTAAATACTTGTAGAAAGGTCTATGCAGTACTGATTAAATACCCTACATGTCTCTTCTGCTGCTGGTTCATAAACTCCGATGTTCTACAGGACATCAGAAACACAGTGGGCAACATTCCCATGGAGTGGTACAAAGACTTCCCTCACATTGGCTACGATCTGGATGGGAAGAAGATCTTTAAGCCAATTAGGAACAAGGATGAGCTCGATAACTTCTTGGACAAAATGGAGAATCCTGATTACTGGTGAGCTGGCTTAATGCAACATACTCGACAGTTTCTAACAAGAAATGCTAACGGTACTGACATGGTTTTGTCTGCAGGAGAACGGTCCACGACAAGAAGACAGCGAGTGACATCGTGCTGTCAGTCGACCAGATCGAGCTGGTGAATCGTCTGCAGAGAGGACAGTTTGGAGACGTCAACTTCAATGAGCACGAGGTACAGTTAACCCCCTGAACTTGTCCTGTTCTAACACATACAGGCTTGTCTTGATTGTTAAAACAGTCAAATGACCTCTTTTTTCGTTTCTTCAGCCCACCGTGGAGTTCTTCAGTAAAGATGTCATGATTCACCCAGTCACAAACAGACCTGCAGACAAACGCAGCTTCATTCCATCATTGATTGAAAAGCAGAAGGTAAACACCATAACATCGCTGCAGCGTTTTTATTTTGTAATCTGACCCTACCCGTCTGTCTCACCTGTCCGCAGGTGTCCAAACTAGTGCATGCTATCAAGATGGGTTGGATTAAACCTCGACGGGTAGAGGATGACAGCAAAGGGCATTACTACGACCTGTGGGCTAGTGAGGACACTTCTATTTTAGCCAGACACAAAATGCACCTTCCAGCCCCTAAAACCCGTCTGCCTGGACACGAGGAGTCCTACAACCCCCCACCTGAGTACCTGTTCACAGAGGAGGAGGTCTGTCATCACTCGCTGCACCTATTCAACAAAGAAGTTAAGAGTTGACATCTGTTTTCATGCCTGTCGTCTCGTTTTCCCTTTCACAGCAAGCTCTGTGGGATCAGCAGGATCCGTCGGACAGGAAGCTGCCGTTCATTCCCAAGAAGTTCTCCAGCCTTCGTCAGGTTCCAGCGTTTTCTCGTTTTATCCACGAGAGGTTTGAGCGCTGCCTTGATCTTTACCTGTGTCCCAGACAAAGGAAGATGAGGGTAACTACCGCTTATTCAGTCTTTTACCCACCAGGGGGAGCTGTGTTTTATTCCTGTGACGTTACTGACTCTTTCTCTGCCCGCAGGTGAACGTGAATCCTGAAGATCTGATTCCCAAACTTCCCAAACCAAAAGACCTGCAGCCTTTCCCGACAACTCAGGCCCTGGTAAAAACACACCACCTGTAAACACCGAGCAAACGGATGATTTCAAACTTTAACTGTTTTTGTTGGCGCTCATGATTACCTGTGTGTTCAGGTGTATCGAGGTCACAGTAGTCTGGTTCGGTCCATCAGTGTGTCTCCATCAGGACAGTGGCTTGCTTCAGGTACTGTCATGACAACTGAACATTTATTCACACAGTTTCTGATTTTTATTTTTTTTTCTCAATTAAAAATGTTATAATGGAAGCAGACAGTATTTTCACATGTGCTTGCTCTACTGACTCAAACCAAGGACTAAAAATTAGGGATGCGTGATATTGGATTTTTGGCTGATATGTTAAAATTAATTTGGCCGACACCAACACGATATCCCCCGCCCCCAGACCTACCGGTACTTACAGAGACCACACAGCTTTCTCTGCTGTGGAATTAAAATACTACATTATTCTGCACGGTCCTTATCAGTTTGGTTTGCTACCAAGTGCAGATCAATCAATCAACTTTATTTGTAAAGCACATTTCAAAAACCATAAGGTTAACCAAAGTGCTGTACAACAACATAAAAGACAAGGCAATTAAAACGATAAAAAACATACAAAAAATAAAAAATACATGTACCAGTCTTTCTGCGGATGCCAAAAAGGGGGCTGAAAATGACGTAACACTATATAAATATATAATATATATTTAAAAAACAGCGCCTTTTGTATCGGTGAGTTATTTTGATGGAGTGGCCGGTGTCCGATACAGCTAGTCCTCGACTTACGACGCCATCGACTTACGGTACAACGTTTTGGACTTACGTCACATATCTAATAAATAAATAAATGTACAGTACTGTACAGTTACCAAG
>JBBPBX010092047.1:0-13811 GCA_038048925.1 Garcialebias charrua
TAACATATTGCCTAGGGTGCGATTGAATCTCTCTGCAGTCCCGTTACCCATTGGGTGGTAGGGTGAGGTGCGCGATTTACTGACGCCACTCAGCTCCAAAAGCTCAGCTAGCAGCTCACTCTCAAAATTTGCACCCTGATCAGAGTGAATGCGCTGAGGGAAACCATAAACGCAGAAAAACCCATCCCATAACTTCTTCGCAACCCTTTTAGCGGTTTGGTCCTGACACGGGAACGCATGTGCTAATTTTGTGAAGTGATCTGTGATCACCAGAACATCCACAGACTTGTTGTTGCTGTCCTCAGCCGACCAGAAATCAATGCACACCAGCTCCATCGGAGCACTGGTTCTGATGTTCTCCAGAGGGGCTCTCACAGCAGGCTCTGGGGTTTTCTGTGATCACCAGAACATCCACAGACTTGTTGTTGCTGTCCTCAGCCGACCAGAAATCAATGCACACCAGCTCCATCGGAGCACTGGTTCTGATGTTCTCCAGAGGGGCTCTCACAGCAGGCTCTGGGGTTTTGCTGAGGACACATCTGGGACATTTTCTCACAAAATCCCGCACATCCCTTTCCATGTCATGCCAAAAGAAGCGATGGCGAGCCAAGGAGAATGTTCGTGGCTGGCCCTGATGACCTGCATTATCATGGACACCAGTCAAAACCACAGACTTCAAAGCATCAGGGACCACAAACTGGAATCGTTTACCTTTTTTCACAGGGTCTTTTATGACACGGTAAAGGACACCATTCAGCAATGTTAGTTTGTCCCATTGCTTCAGAACTTTTAAAGCCAGTTGGTTTTCACCAAAGCGTTCCCGCCTTGACGGACGGCGTCCCCGCTCAACATAGAAGACAACTCTGGAAACAACAGGGTCGTTTCTCTGGTGAGAGACGAGGTCAGATAGACAAAGTGCTGTTGATGGATCTGTGGTGTGTGGGATTATCATGCCCAGATGGTCAGCTAAAGATGTTGCATGCTGAGTCTGACCGGCATCCCCACTGCAGACAGATGACAAAAGAGAGGAGACCTCGTCACAGGTCATGGATGTGTCAGCTATAATGGAAGAAGAGCTGTCCACTGATTGAAGCTGGCAGGTCAAACGGAAAACATCCTGCACAGCGTGATCAGGAAGCTCACAGACTTGTTCCAAAAGTTCCTGACAAGGCTCTGACAGAAGGCGATCAGCCAAGGGCTTCACAAAAGGGGCTCTGCTCAAGGCATCTGCCACCACATTCTGTCTCCCTGGAACATACCTGATCTCAAAGTTGTACGGGGCAAGCTTAGAGACCCAGCGTTGTTCACAGGCATCCAGTTTGGGCTTGGTCAGGATATATGTGAGAGGATTATTATCCGTCCACACAGTAAACCTGTGACCCTTCAGCCAGTGGCTGAACTTATCACACACAGCCCACTTTAAGGCCAGGAACTCAAGCCTGTGTGCAGGATAGTTGGCCTGACTGCGGCTGAGAGACTTGCTGGCAAAAGCAACAGGTCTAGCAATCTCTCCATCAGCCGGGACCTGTGACAAAACAGCACCGAGCCCATCCAATGAAGCATCAGTTGAGAGAATAAATGGCCTCTCAAAATCAGGATGTGCTAGCACCACACAATCAAGGAGTGCAGCTTTAAGGTCTCCAAACGCTTTCTCACAAGCTGGAGTCCAGTCCTGGGGAGTCAGGACACGAAAAGTTCCAGCCTTCCCGTGTCCTTTGCCCTTCACTCTACGTTTCTGACCTGCGGTGAGCGCGTAAAGTGGCTTTGCAATGCGGGAACAAGCTGGAATAAAGTGCTGATAGAATAGCACCATGCCCAAGAACGACCTCACCTTCTTCTGGCACGGAGTACAGCCATCCTCCTTCATGAGGTCCTTTTTGTCAAAACTAGAAATGACTTTCACCTTCTCCTGATCAACAGAAACACCACCAGCCTCCACAACATGGCCCAAAAACCTCACAGACCTCCTGAGAAAGTGACACTTTTTCTGGGACAGCTTCAAGTTGTTAGCTCTCAGACGGCAGAAAACAACCTCCAGCCTCTTTAACGATTCCTCCTCAGAAGGTGCAAACACCAACAGGTCGTCTAGATAACAGAGGAGGCTGGAAAAGTTCAAGTCACCAAAAACGTTAAGCATCATTCTCATGAAGGAAGCTGGGCTGTTACATAGACCTTGTGGGAGACGATTGTACTCATAAAGTCCAAGCGGCGTGGTAAAAGCTGTATAATGTTTGTCGGACTCATGGAGGGGGATGTTGTAGAATCCAGAGGTCAAGTCCATGGTGCTGAAAAGAGCATTCCCACCAAGAGCAGCAAGGCAGTCAGACTGATGGGGTAATGGATGGGCATCCTTAACGGTCTTAGCATTAAGCCAGCGGAAGTCAGTGCATATCCTCATGTCCCCAGACTTTTTCCACACCATAACAAGCGGGGAAGCATATTCACTAATAGACTTCCTTATGATGCCCTTCATCTCCATCTCAGACAAGACCTCCCTCAACTGCTGGTAATGTGCTGGTGGGATGCGTCGATAAGGCAAACGAAATGGTTTCTCATCAGTCAAGTGAATGCGATGGACAAAATCTCTAGCCTCACCGCAATCCAGTTTTCCCCTGGAGAACACATCCTGGTAAGAAACCACAAGTTCAGCCAGCCTTCTTTTAGACTCGCCTGATACCTCACAGCTCTCTATGTCGATGTCATGTAGACCACAGTCTCTCAGCATCTGCACTGGATCAGTACTGTGATGTGATGAGCTTGTTGCAACTGCAGAATGATTGCAGTGCACTTCAGATCTCCCCTGACTGAACGCAAAGTCCTCCACAGCAACACATGGGAAGACATCAGCAATTTTAGCATTGCGGCGCAGTACCAGAGGTTTGTTTGTAGGATTGAGAACCTTCATAGGGACCCAATGGTCCCCCCACATGGGTGTTACTACACGACCCACCAAAATGTTTTTTGGGGTGGAACGAGCAGATGACGGCTCCACGATCACAGTGCCCCCTAATGACAGGGGTGCAGTGGACGGAAGCTTTCCCCAGACCACATACTCCCGATGAGGAAGGAGGGTGACAGCCTGTCTGAGCCTGACTGTTCCAATCTTGTCAGGTAGAGTTTGACCACCGAGAAACACAACTCAGCAGCTGCAAAAACTCTTCACACTCTGGGTTTGCAGTGTTTGATGTAATGAGTTCCCAGTACCCCGGATCAGTTTTCATTTTTTGAATAAGGGGCCGAAGCACATTGCTGCCAATGATGAATTCATCATGTTGGCCAGGTATCAAAAATGTAGGTACTATAAATTTGAAACCATAGATCTCAATGTTCAACTCATAGATGCATCGAGGCTGCATGAGAAGGCCACCACACCCAACGAGCACCACATTCTCTGGGACTGCAAGAGGGATCAAATCAACACCCGCGGCTCTTAGCTTGTTCTCTGCCTCCACGCTCAATGTGCATGACATACTCCCAGAGTCCAACATACCCCTCAGTGTAGATCGTTCACTCACTGAAACTGAGGCATAAAACAAATCACTAGCCCTCTGAACTCTCTGTGACCCCAAGAAAACCACTTCACTGTCTTCAGGTGAAGCATTACAACATTCGGTATAAACAGAGTGTGCATCTAGTGTATTTGTGAGGGTATTATCCATACTACCCATGCTGCCCCTCTCATCGCACAGGCTCTCTAGTTTAAATTAGGGTACTGGGAGGATGGCTGTGGTGCGTGATGGGCAGGCTGAGGACAATTCCTTTTAATGTGTCCTGAGCTGAAGCAGTTGAGACACAGTCTGAACAGTCTGCAGTGCGAGTGTGTTGTATGCTCCTCAGAGCAACAAACTCTGCATGGAGCTTGTTGAGGACGTTTAGAACCACGTGTGTAACTCCCCATATGTTGACCATGTTGTTTCGTAGCAAGAGAAGCTGCACACAAAGACAGAACTTTATCAAACATCTCTGCCATCTGATGAGGTGGTTCAACTCCTGAACTGGGGGAAAAAGTTGGCTTGGATGGACCTGCAGTCTGAAAGGGTGTAGATTGTGGAGCAACATGCTGCTGCTGATACAAGGGACCTGAAGCTAAAGAATGATCACACGCTAAAGCAGCCTGGGTAAAATGGACAGCAAACGGTGTTGCATCGGCTGGTGATGCAGCAGTGGGTGATTGAGCACCAAGCTGAGGGAGACAGGAGAGAACCACAGGGCCTGTAGATGAACCAACAGCCTTGTTCGTACTAACCATCGGTCTCCTAAGACTCACAACATGGTTATCAAGGCGACCCTGGACCTCAGTAGCAGTCCACTCCTCAACAGGTTTCAGCTGGAAGGAAAGAGCTAGACCAGGATCAGGACAGTGGTTGATGAACATTGTAACAACTTCAGCTCCTGGATCCTCCACCTGCTTCCCCCTTCTACGCAAACACTCATCAGCTGCTTCAATAGACTTGTTCAGTCTGATCCAGTAGTCCATGGCTGTCTCTCCATCAGCAGGCAGGATGTTATAAAAGTCTCTCATTGGCAAATTGGAGAAGATCAGCTCACCAAAGTTGCGTTTCAGAATATCAAAAACAGTAGAAACTAACTTGTCACTACATGGCTGAGGCTGACAGCGGAGCGACACCTGAACCACATCTCTGGCTTTCCCAGTAAGTCTGGATGTGATGATTTCACACATTACAGGGTTCACACATTTTATTCTTGACAGATAACATCTCATCAAACCCTCCCATTCCTGGATGGAGAAAGTGTCAGTGTGATCACCTTTGAAATATGGTGGTGCCCTGATATCAGACTGAACAACAACCCTCATTTGTGACTGATCGGTCGGGATGCTGGGTTGGCTGTCAGCAACCTGAGACTGATTTTGTGGGTTTAGGCCACTCAGGTTTGTCGTAATGGCATCCCCAATCTGCTTGGCTAATTCAGCAATCACCCCACTGAGAGCCTCAGTAGAAACAAGTTGGCTGAGGTCAGACCTTGCATTACCAACGGGTGTAGAAGCAGCAGCAGGGACAGGTAGGGGGTTCAACTCAGACTTATCAATAGGGCATTCATATGCACTAGAAGGCATAATAGGCCTACCCCTTCCAAATGACATGTAATGTTGACCCCTCCCCAAACTAAAAGTGACCCCCCGGTCCACTTCATCACCCTTAAAAGGTACCTCAGTGTCAAACATTTCAACAAACAATAACAGATAAAAACCACTAAAAAGAAAAATGCATTAAAAAAAAAGATATCAAAAATAAATTGAGACTACAGGTTCCCAAACAGTCTAAAACCAAATTAGTCACAAGAGCTCACATGCATCAGTAGGCAAAAAATAAAATAAAAAAAGAGGATCAGTCTTTCCTACAGACAAAGTAAAAAAAACTTTTATAAAAGTAAAAATATGCTGTTATTTTTCACCCATTTCCCTGCCTCCCACGTCTGAAACGAGGTGCACAAAACAGAGCAACAGACACAGTAACTGTTGTCAGGATACAGCGAGCCTGCCAGTCAAAGCACAGGGCAAAAGGCGCGCAGTGCAGCGAACCAGGCGGGGCGAGACTTCAAAGGCGGGAAGAGCACAGCGTCGCAGGTGCACAGCTCAGGAGCAGCAGCGGAGATTCAGCGACACAGCGGGTCGAACGGCACCAAGTGTAACCGGATCCTTCCTGCGTTGTGCTGGTTTTATGAATTGATCAGACCGTGACACGGTTTATCTTTAGACAGGATGACGGTTTATTCTGATGAAAATAACACACACACAACAACGTGTTACCGACTGCCCGCTCCAAGTCTCTCCCACAAGACAACGTGACAAAAGGGGCGTGAATAAACATTCTTATAAAACATACCTGATGAAAATAACACACACACACAACGTGTTACCGACTGCCCGCTCCAAGTCTACACAAAACAAAAATGCATGAAAATTAACTTAATAAATCTATAAATAAGCTGAATATATTTAGATGACAAATAAACAGCACGTACCTCTCCCACAAGACAACGTAACAAAAGGGGAGAGTCTCAGGGGTGCAACCAATTTAAAGACAAAACCACAGAAGAAGAAATAAAAAGGAGGGGCTTCTGATCTTAAAGTAACACGGCTAAAATAATGACAGTGGTGTTTCAGTCAGGTAATAAACATTATACAATAATACAACAATACAAAAAGACTTTTTGTGTAATTATAACAAAGGAGAAATACAACCAGGTTACAAGTATAGAAATGCAGCTAACAATCATAAGCAGTTAATTCTGTGGTTCAGAAACTGAACCGCTCACCAGTACATTCACTCCTGTCCAGCGTGTGTGCTGAGGAAATCCCGGGCCTCTATAGGAGATGAAAACAGCTGTATCTTCCCCTTGTGAAAGACCCTCATTTTACATGGATTATACAGAAACCCTCGGAACATTCCCTTTTCAGCCATAGCTTTCCTGATGTTGTCGAACTCAGCTCGTTGTCAGATGGTTTCCACTGAAAGATCCTGAGTGAAGAAAGTTTATTTCCATCATGTTCAATTTTGCGTTGTTTTGTAGAGCGGAAAAAAAAATCCCGATCCTGGAAATTCAGGAAACAGATGAGGACGGCTCTGTGTTGGTTCGGTTTTGGAGGTGCAAGGGTGCGATGGGTCCTCTCGATGGTGAAGGATCTCTCAGTCTCCAGCCAGCGCGGCAGCATCTCCCGTATGAATTCCAACAATGGCCGCTGACCCTCGGCGCCCTCCCGGAGCCCAAAAAGGCGCAGGTTCTTCCTTCGGCCTCGATTCTCCAGGTTGTCCGTCTTAGCTTCCAGGTAGGATATTTTCTTCAGGGCTTTAGCAAGATTAGCCGTGCTAGCTCCTAGAAGTTCCTCCGCGATTCTGTTTTCAGCTTCCTCCAGTCTGGTAGCATTAGTAGCAACATTTTGCTTCACCTCTTCTATGTTTTTCTCCAGCGAGGCGATGGACTTCGTCATTTCACCCATACGGTTATCCATGTTGTCCAGTTTGTTTCCAAATCCACCGAACTCTGAATGTAGCGACCAAAGTTCCATTAGCACCGTGCTAAGGTCACACATGCTATCAATGCTAGCGGCCTCCTCTTTGTTGATCCGTTACCGAAGTATTAGCTTTCGCTGTTTTTTTTCCCCCTATTCAAAAAGGGGGACCGTAGGGTGTGTTCCAACTATAGGGGGATCACACACTTAAGCCTCCCTGGTAAGGTCTATTCAGGGGTTCTGGAGAGGAGGGTCCGTCGGATAGTCGAACCTCGGATTCAGGAGGAGCAGTGTGGTTTTCGTCCTGGTCGTGGAACACTGGACCAGCTCTACACCCTCAACAGGGTCCTGGAGGGTGCGTGGGAGTTTGCCCAACCAGTTTACATGTGCTTTGTGGACTTGGAGAAGGCATTCGACCGCGTCCCTCGGGGGGTTCTGTGGGGGGTACTCCGGGAGTATGGGGTACCAGGCCCTTTGATAAGGGCTGTTAGGTCCCTGTACGACCGGTGTCAGAGCTTGGTCCGCATTGCCGGCAGTAAGTCAGGCTCGTTTCCGGTGAGAGTTGGACTCCGCCAAGGTTGCCCTTTGTCACCGATTCTGTTCATAACTTTTATGGACAGAATTTCTAGGCGCAGCCAAGGTGTTGAGAGGATCCGTTTTGGTGACCTTAGAATCGCTTCTCTGTTTTTTGCAGATGATGTGGTCCTACTGGCTTCATCAGTTCGTGATTTACAACTTTCACTGGAGCGGTTTGCAGCCGAGTGTGATGCGGCCGGGATGAGGATCAGTTCCTCCAAATCCGAGGCCATGGTCTTGAGCCGGAAAAGGGTAGCATGCCCTCTCCGGGTCGGGGAGGAGGTCCTGCCCCAAGTGGAGGAGTTTAAGTATCTCGGGATCTTGTTCACGAATGAGGGAAAACTGGAGCGTGAGATCGATAGGCGGATAGGTGCAGCGTCCGCAGTGAAGCGGGCGCTGTACCGGTCTGTCGTGGTGAAGAGAGAGCTGAGTCAAAAGGCAAAGCTCTCAATTTACCGATCGATCTACGTTCCCACCCTCATCTATGGTCATGAGCTTTGGGTTATGACCGAAAGAACAAGATCTCGGATACAAGCGGCTGAAATGAGTTTTCTCCGCAGGGTGGCTGGACTCTCCCTTAGAGATAGGGTGAGAAGCTCAGTCATCCGGGAGGGACTCGGAGTAGAGCCGCTGCTTCTCCACATCGAGAGGAGCCAGTTGAGGTGGCTCGGGCATCTGGTTAGGATGCCTCCTGGACGCCTCCCTGGTGAGGTGTTCCGGGCATGTCCCACCGGGAGGAGACCCAGAGGAAGACCCAGGACACGCTGGAGGGACTATGTTTCTCGGCTGGCCTGGGAACGCCTTGGGATTCCCCCGGAGGAGCTGCTCCAAGTGGCTGGGGAGAGGGAAGTCTGGGCCTCCCTACTTACCCCAAAATTACACTACATACGGTCCGCTCCGCTCCGCAGGTCGCAGCTGAGCGTCTCAAACTCCAATTTCCACTACCTCCGCTCCGCTCAGGTCCGCCTGCATGCGCCGCTCCTAGACGCATGCGCGGGATTTGCGGGATCGCGCGATAAATCAAGTGATAAATAAGTAAGTCAGAACAAAACAATTCATTCGGTGGAAGAAGGAGAACAACAGTAGAGACTGCTGCCTTGATCTTCTCTCGTAAATGAGCGACAGGACATGGTTTGAGCAACAGGAAGTGATGTATTACATTTCAGAATAAAATACTTTATTTATTTATTTATTTATTGTATTGCGTTTGTAGGCGTAGTCATAAATGATAGTTTGACAGCATTTTTGTACAAATAAATCCGTATAGAGCTAGGATTAGTCCGCCCGTGGTGATTTTATTTTGTAAATACGGAAGTTGTGCTCGTTCCTTTTCCTGTTGGTGCGACGTAATCTTCAAAAGTTGACTCCGGCACAGCTCCGGCGTCCGGCAGAAATAGAAAAATTTCTAATTTTGACGGACTGCCGTCCGCTCTCCGCAGCTCGCCGCCGCCGTGCGGAGCCAGTGTAAACTCTGTCATTGATTATAATGGGTGCGTATTTGCTGCGGAGGTCGGACCGGAGCCGCAACGCGTGTGGTGTAATTTTGGCGTTAGGCTGCTACCCCCGCGACCCGACCCCGGATAAACGGAAGAAGATGGATGGATGGTTTTTGGGGTCTACGTCTTCATGTGAAAATATCACAGTCCTTAACAGTGGTCGGTTTTGACATGTTCGGATCCAATTTACGTTTCAAATCTAGAGTTTTTTCGAAGTTTCGGTGCAGGTCACACGGAGCATCCACGTTAAGCTGCCATCTTGGCTCGCGGTACCACAGTAATACTAGACGAGCCTCTGTTGTTTCTTTTATATCACCTCTGCCCGGGACTAATGCGCTCAAAACAACAGCTGTATCGAGCTATTTCTTATTGGAACATCTGTCTTCTGGATTTACATAGATCGCTGATCATGTTCATTTTAAAAATAATCTTTAAAAAATCTATAATGGACAATGAAATAAAATTGATGAAATCATAAATTTATAATAGAAATCAAGATAGTTTGTTAACTTTGGAATTGGTGAGTTTGTTTTTAATTCCTGTGTTTTAAAGTATTTTGTCACTTTGTAATGTTTGTACGTAGGTTAGTTTGAATTTTTATATTGTGAATTTGTTTTTCTCGTAGATATTTTATTTTGTCTTTTTGTATGTTTGTAAAAGTATGACTTAATTGAAATGTTTTTGTGTGGACCCCAGGAGAATAGTCCCTACTACAATAGAAACTGATGTGGATCCTTAAATGAACAAATCGCTTGGATATTTCTTCTCTCCTAGAATCATTTTCTCAGTTTTTCTATACTTACAATTACAATTTTCAGAGCTTTATTTGTACGTTGTCATCATCTTCTTTAAATTTCAGAATTACTTTAAAGTCCTCTTTAACAATCTTCTTGCGGACTACAGGTGTCCCTTCATCTGAACGGTTTTCTTCCAGACTGAAAACAAATCACGTGATCAGGTGTCAAATGAAGTTTAATACAATCTCAGAAGAACCACATGAAAATATTCCATCACATCTACAGCTTCATGTTTGTTATGAACCCAAATACATCTCCAACTTCCTGTTTCACATCACTGAGGTTCAAACTGATCAAACAGGTTGAACTTTAGGAAGAACATCAGAGCTGCTGTTGGACCACTGAGATCTTCTCTGCTTGTATTTTTACTTCATGTGAAGTGTAAATGTACAGAAACATCTTGTCAGTGAAGGTGTGTGTGAAGGTGTGTATGTGTGTGTTTGCATCAGGATCAGAGAATGACAGCTTTCCTCCGTTCCAGTCCAGATTCATTCTGATCTTCTGGAAATTTTTATGAACTCGGAAATCTTTGACATGACCTGCTGGTCCCAGTACGCTGTATTCACCTCGAGTGAACCACATTCTACATGAACCAGACAATATGGTTTCCTTCCTCTTGACTGACTCTTCTACCACGCCAAGTGTCCAGTATTCAGTGTCTCCAACTTCAACAACCCAGCTGTGATCTCCTGAGTTAAAACCCTCAGAACTCAAAACAGAACTCCCTGTTAATCTCTCAGGATTATTAGGAAGCTGCTGTATGTGTCCGCGTGTCCCACTGGTCAGATCTTCAGACAGGATGAGTCTTGGACCAGCAGTGTTTGGGTCCAGAATGATGGGGGTGTAGGAGACCATGTCCTTCATGTTGTTCCAGATGTTGAAGGCCAGGTTGCCCAGGTGTTTGGCCTGGTCTATCAGAGCTCCTGAGGGCAGCTGTGGATCCTCCAGCAGGGGGCAGCGCTGGACTCTTTCCACTGCAGCCTTGTAGTTGTGCAGGAAGGAGACATCTTCAGCTCTCAGCTCCTCCTCTGTGGCTCTGACTGTGTCTGAAAGAGCTGCCATCTCTCTGCTCAGAGCCTCCATCTTCTCCTTCATCATCCCACTCTTCTGCTCCTCTTCCTCCCTCAGAGCAGCCAGCCTGGCCTCCTCTTCCTCTGTTAGAAACTGGTGAAGCTTCTTAAACTGCTCCTTAATCTGCCTCTCTGTGAGTCGAGCCTGGACCTTCACATGTTCTGCTGTCTGATCAAACTCAGACTGAACTTTCTTCTGGACCTTCAGCTTCTCCTTCAGTGGTTTCAGGGATCTCAGCAGATCCTCTCTGTGTTCCTCTGCAGCTTCATCGATGGGTCTGAATCTGTGGTCGGTGTGTTTCTTCGAGTCTCTGCAGACGAGACAAACTGGTTCCTGATGGTCCAGACAGAAGAGCCTGAGTTTCTCAGAGTGCAGACTGCAGAGAGCCTCTGAAAGTCTCTGACGTTTCTCCTGTAAGAAGGACTCACAGAGGTTCTTCAGAGCCAGATTACAGGCTGGAGCCACATTTGAAGATCTCTTCCTACAAACAGGACACTCATGTGTTGGTTTCTGTCTCCACCAGTTCTCCAGACAGACTTTACAGAAGCTGTGACTACATGACAGAAGAACAGGATCTCTGAAGACCTCCTGACAGACCGGACAGCAGAGATCCTTCTCTGACCTGGAAGCCATTTAGACTCTGAGTGAATCTGAAAGCAGCAGACAGGAAGTGGTCAGTCATGGCTCCCCTCCTCCTCTAAAGTCTCTCAAACTGTCTCTGAATGAGTTTTTGCTCTGACTCACCTTCAGGTGGAGCAGCTGGAAGCAGAAGGTTTTCTCTCCTGCAGCTGGACTCAGAAGAAGCTGAGAGTTTGGTCTGAAGGTCCCTGTAGCATAAAGTGAATATCAGAAGGCCAGAACTGATGTTAAATGATTTATTGAAGCCGTCCGTGTCATCAACCAACTTAAGAGCAAAAACAAATTCCGACAATTAGTTATTTTACCATCAGTTGTTCTGCAGAGCTCATTAGTACATTTATTTACTTTAACACATTTCAAGTTACTCAGTTTACTTTAAATACAGTTACAAACCTTGTTCCACTATCGACTGAAGCTAAACTTGAGTTGCTTTTAACTTTTTCCGTGATATTTTCTGTGTTGCCGCCAAACGCGTGGCTCCAACTGGCCCTGAACGTCACATCCGCCTGAACGTCACATCCATGAAAGGGGGCCGTGAAGGGACAAACTACCTACCACTGATATTTTGCTTTCACACGGACAGAAAAACAAGCCCCAAAAACAGCGACTCACAACATTTATAATCGACTTTTAAAAAAAGAAAGAGCCCAAAGTCGTTTATAATAATCAGACTTGGCGTTGCTAACTTCCGCTCACAAGTTTGTTACCAAAATAAAAGCATGTAACTTTACGCTCTTCTTCTTTGATGTTCTTTTGGCGGTTGGCAAACAACGAAACTGGTGCATTACCGCCACCGCCTGGTAAGGAGTGTGGACCAGAATGTCACTCAAGGATTAGATTCTATTACTGTATAACTGTGCTAATTAAAGATCACGATATATTTATCTGATCAATTTTACTTTTCGTGTTATTTCTAAATAAATCAACTAAATCTATTTTTTACTTTAATTCTATTTAAATTTTGAATCGACTTCTTCCTCATAATTTGGACAGAGTACAGTACTTTGTACATTGGTGTATTGTCTCATCAACTCCACATTATTCACATTTGCCACTGCAGTCTAAAAAAGTTGATTCTAGTCCTCTGGACAATCAAAAAACAAAACAAAACAAAAAAGTAGAAACATTTCGTCTTTCGTCTGAAAGATTTCCTCAGTCTGAGATGCTGTATTCAGCTCAGTCTTATAAATAGCACCTTCTCACAGTGGATCAACCAGTTTGCTGATGACAGCCGAAACCAGCTGCTCACATGATCAAGGAGGACCATCAGCCTAACGATGGATCGTTAGCACCCTGATGGTTGTTTGCTATTCACAGAGGGCTGAGTGATACTAGCAATAACAGCATTGTAAGAGGGGGACAGTTGAACCCGGAGGCCTCCACCTCTGTTTAATGATGGACGGTTTCTTTTCACAAAGATGGCCTCCTTTACTCCTCTCTCAAACCATCGTTCCTCTCTATCAAGGATGTGAACATCTTCATCCCTGAAAGAGTGACCGCTGGCCTGGAGATGAGTGTAGACCGCAGAGTCCTGACCTGATGATGTTGATCTTCTGTGCTGGTCCATCCTTTTGGCCAGTGGCTGTTTAGTTTCCCCGATATAAGACTGATCACCCTCCTGACACTGAACAGCATACACAATATTACTCTGTTTGTGCCGGGGGACTGGATCTTTGGGATGAACCAGTCTTTAATGTATTTTGGGGTTTAAAAGCCACTGGGACGTTGTGTTTAGACAAAAAAACGTCTCAATTTCTCTGAAACTCCAGCAACATACGGAACGACCACCTAGTTTTTTTCTTCACTGAATAATGAATTCACTGAATGATGGTTTAAAATGGTGTAAATTCATTTTGAGGTATTTGCTCACTCTTCTAATAGAATGCTGTTCAAAAGACCCATAAAAGGATTAAAAGTCTCTCACCTGGACATCTGTCGTTTAAAACATAAAGTTAGTGAATTACAGTACGTATGTTCTATTCTGTCGGAGTCTAATGTACATACAGTATTATGGCTGTGACAGAGACTCACTTGGATGAAACGGTTGAAGATACAGTAGCTACAGAAGTTATAATATATTTAGACTTGACATAAATAAATAAGGAAGTGGTATTGCTTTTTATGTTCAAAGTCACATTTCAGTTAAAATAAAGGATCTTGGTCAGTCTGGTATAGAAGCGTTATGGCTTCAGGTACACCCACCACATTCTAAACCAATATTAACATGCTGTTGCTATAGACCACCAAATTCGAATATTG